>VMKM01001829.1:0-108376 GCA_008360985.2 Macquaria ambigua
GGCTACAGAATCAGATGGTACTGCCACTGAATGCTTATCAGACATCTAGGAAAGAGAGAGTGTAACAGAAGGAGGCAGGAAAAAGACAAAAATAGGAAGATGAAGAAGAGGCAGAAAAGGCAGAAAACAGCGAGGGAAGGAGAGAGAGAGAGAGACAGGAAGAGGGAGGAGGGTTGTGAAGATATCTCCTGAGAGAAGAAAGGGAGTATAGGCGAGAGAGGAAGAGAGAAAAGTGTTTATGTGTGTGTGTGTGTGTGTGTGTATGTGTGAAGCTGAGGGTGTGTGGAAAACTCTAGGGAGCGAGGGAGGAAGAGAAATGTAGGAGGAGAGGAGAGGAGAAAGCAAGGAGCAACAGTGTGAGAGAGATGAAGGAAGACACACTACACGGCCAAAAGTATATGGACACTTGAACATTACACCCATACTGTATGTGACTGCTGAACATGTGATTCCAAAACTATGGGCGTTAATGTGCTGCAATAACAACGTCCAACCTCCTTCTGGTTTCAGGATTTCCACCAGATTTTGGAACCTGACTGCAGGGATTTATTTGATATATAAAATGAATACTTTGGTACCCTGTGGTGAATTTAAATTGAATTGTTTTTTGTATCTTGTATCTTTTACAAACTGTACTTATATACTTGTTTTGATGAATTGTTTTCTTGTATCTTTCATTATTTTGTATCTTCAAGTCATTTTAAACTGTTAACCGACATCATTGCAATGATTTTTAGGCAATATTTCCATTCAGCCATAAGAGCATTAAAGAGGGTGAGAACTGAGGTTTGCAACCCTACCACAAAAACGTTCGTACTGGATGATTCAGCAAAATGCTGGATTATGTTCAATGGCAAGTTTTTTAACGTCTAATGCCAACATTTAAAAAAAAACATTTCAACAAATGAAGCTCAGCGTAAGTTCAATCAGGAAGACTATCTTTATGCCTTATTCATCCACATCCCTCTCTCTCTCTCTTCCTGAGACGACGAGACGAGTTGAAACTTCTTGTAATGTGCCAGTCTGCAACCTTCTGAAACCTGCCAGTTTACACCAATGTGAGTTGTATCGTTTCCATATTAACGTCTCTCTGTACTTCTGTTCTAACTGCCGGCTTTTCAGGCTTTTTTTTTTTTGTAGCTGGATATAATTTGTAGCGTCTTAAAATATGAATGAGGATAGTGATAGGGAGATACTTGCTACAGTTGCATTTCTAGTATTGATGAAATGGCAAAAACAACAGAAAAAAACAGAGGGTCGAGATGACCAGCTGACTTCACTACGAGCTGATTGGCTGTTGAAACAGGTGACGTGCCTTACGTTCTAAAACCAGCCACTGGTGACGCCATCAGCCGGCTTGAGTCGAGCCAGTTCACACTGCGGGAACTTTCCCCTACGGTTTCGTCGCGTCGCAAATCTTTGGTCTGAACTGGCCTTTAGTCGGCTGATTATTGGCGTTTACTCTCTCACTTATCCAACCAGATTTTGCCACGATCTCCATCAGCCAATCATATCGCTGCTGTCAATCTTAAAATCTGTTCAGCTGTCATTTTAGTGAGGAATCACTGCGACCCTCCTCCATCCCATTCACCTCCAGTTCACCACATTCAGTGTACAGGTTGAGCTCATCAGAAGTCCACTCCTCATCACAGCCAGATCTTCAGCCACAGATGAGAAGATCGATACCACTCTCATGTCTGTCCGGCAAATATGAAGCTACTGCCAGCAGCCGGTTAGCTTAGCTTAGCTCTGTCCAAGGACAATAAAATCTGCATACCAGCACCTCTTAAGTTCATTCATTAACATGTCATACTTTGTTTGTTTAATCTGTACAACAGCCAAAGTGTAAAAATGACATGTGACTATTTCTTGGCCGGGAGAAGTAGCTTGTCTTGATGTCACCCTGACCTTGCCAGGCTACCAGTGAAGACTTTATTCCTTTAAAGCTGCACTGATCAAATTCTTTATATTAACAATGGGAAATTAGTGACAAACCCACAGATAATTATCACCTGACTTTGCAGTTTCAGTTTCGCATTTTAGCTTTTCTTTTACTTTACAGTTGGTTACAGCTGGTTCGCTCTCTAAACCTTGTTTTCAGCAGCAGAAGGCAGCTGTTTTCAGTGACAAAGCTTCTGACAAACCCACTGTACACTACCTGCCCAGCACCACACAGCAGACAGACACAGTAAGCAAGAAGCTGGTGAACATAGTGGAACAATATCTTCTACTAAAGAGCCAAATTTCCCTCAGAATGGTGGAGACCAAAACAGCTAAAAGGAGAGTGAATATTAGACTTAGATTCATTTTTGCTGGCCACAAACATGACTTCAATAAAATGATAACGTTGCTCCCTTTCTCATGGATGTGATAGCGTGTCAATGTGTTTACAGCTTGTTGCACTGCCCCCACATGGCCAAAAAATGTAAATAGTGCAGGTTAAGGTTAGAGAAAGACAACAAGCAAACATTAATTGCAGATCGGTGACTACCGAGTGCGACACTGTGAATGCCAAGACTCGAATCGTCGAGACTACAAAGATGCAGTCGGTGTTTAAATGAATCCCATTTAAATGGATTAAATGAATGGGTGGGGTTGTGGTCGGTGCTTTGTGCGAGCTAGTCAAGTTTTTCCACACCAAAGGAAAGGACCTTCCCCAGACTGTTGCTACAAAGTTGAAATGAGACAATTGTGGCATTAGGATTTTCCTTAATTGCCTTAATTGGAACTAAGGGATTAAGCCCAAACCAGAAGTACAAAAAAAAAGTATGTGGACAAGGGCGTACTTTTGGCAATTTAGTACAAAAGCCATATAGTGACAGGCAGGCCGACATCTACATTGTTGCTCATCATTTCTGTACAGTGTTGTGTCTGAAGGAAACAAAGCGTGGAAGAGATGCAGGGGATGAAAGATACAGATAGAGTGAGTGCCAGAGAGAGAGAGTGATAGAGAGACCCAGAGACAGAGACAGAGAGCGAGTGAACTAAGCAGAGGAGCAGCATGCTTCTAACCTGAGGGCAGAGCAGAGTGTGATATTCCCATGGCTACTATTGTGATAGACACCGCAACCAAACCAGACAGCAGGCTGCTTAACACTCAGCATCAGGCCCTCTTTAATCTGACAAAATACAGCCCAGCCGAGAGCTGGATGGATGGACACACACACACACACACACACACACACACACACACACACACAGGCCGGCACATGTACGCACACACACGCACGCACCCACAGACTCCTCTTCGCAGTTACAGCTCTGAATCCAAAATGAGGATAAATATTTGATAAGGAATGCCTCGTGAGTTGAATTTGCAGACAAATCACGTCGCTCGCCATGTCCATGGAAAAAAAAAAAAAACACCACACTCTTTAACAGAGGATCTAGGTCAAATACAGTGCGGCTTCTTCAGACGGCCTACAGCTGAGGGTGGACCTCTCTGTTTGGCTCCAGACCTTTCTGCTGGGAACAGCGATAAAGACTTGTAGAGTAGTGTCAGTCACTTCTTTCGATGTTCATTCTTCTTCAGGATCCTTTAACACGTCTCAGCTCCTAATGGACAATCATAGTTGGGACTATGCAGTCCACTTGTTTAGTGAGTGGTTTTCAAACTACACTTAAGCTCGATCGAGCTCTGCAGGTATGCTTCACACCTGAAAGTTTGGTTTCTTGTGGAAATGTGTCTGTAATGCTGTGGCGCCCGGGAAGGTAGGTGTACATATGGATGGATTACTGAACGAGCCTACCAGGGGCCCAAGGGGTCAGCGGGCCCCAAACCGACCACGAAGAGACACAAAATGTCACAAAGCAACCAGAATGAGATGCAAAATGGCTAAGAAAAAATTCAAAAACTATACCACAGAAAACACAAAATGACTACAGAGAGACATGCAAAATAATCACAATGGGATGCAAAATTACTAAAAGTACATGCAAAACAACAAATGATTTATGCAAAATGACCACAAAAACACATTAAACAACCACGAGAAACGAGTAAAAATAGACTCAAAACAACCCAACTGACATGCAAAATGGCTAAAAAATGATGCAAAACGACCACAAAGAGATGCAAAATGACTAAAAATAGACACAAGACACAAGACAACTAGAAAGAGACACAAAACGTTTTATTGTCATTTTGCATGTGTTTCAGTCTGGGTGTGAGGGTGGGGGGCCATTTAAGTGTCTGTGCCCAGGAGCCCATTATTTCATAATCCGTCCATGGGTGTACAGTAGTGGAAAGCCTCCCCGCATGCACTGGGGCAACAGGTTCATGGACATCAGTCTCTGCTTATGAATGTTTCTATAGCATTGCTTATTATTATTATTGTGACATTTTGATCCATAGTGTTCCCACTCTTCCTACATGGCATCTGGGATTATTTCAGTCAGTACTAGGAGCAAATACGGTTAGACAGTTAGTGTTGATGTGAGAGCTGAGATGTTCTGTTGCTCTGATGATTTTCTGCTCTGAGAAACTAATACAGCTCCCTATAGAGCTGGAAACTTTGTCACATAACAGGGTTCCCACGGTCAAAATTAGTGAAAATAATAATAATAATATTCTGTGCTACATTTTTGCTATAATGTCTGATGTAGGGAACAGCACTCTAGAGTAAGAGCCTCATTATAGCGCCCTATGATCGCTATATAGGCCTACCTATTTTAAACTAATTAAATAAAGTCGTGGAAATGGGGTAAAATATTATGGAAAAATCTTGAAAATTCATTGGCAAAAATGTGTGGGAACCCTGACATTAAAGCGATACTCCAGCAATTTAGTATTGCACTTCCATAAAGTTGGTTGACTTGGGAAAGACAGATTTAAAAAAAAGAAAAAGAATGGTCAAAATTGATGCACCAGAGGCTGCAATATCTGGACTTTTAGTTATGCAGTGTTGGGGACAGTAAAGTATTACTTTTAGCAGTAACGAAGTAATATAACAAGTTACTAATAGGATTTCGCTAATATTATTACATTTACTATGTCAAGTAACACGTTACCACGCGAAATAAATGTTTGTTTTATTTTTTTGACAATTCACCCACACCACGCCACTTCAGCCAGTGTGTCACCAGAAAAAATAGCCCTCAAAGAATTTCCTGTTGCCGAAATTCGATCGCAGAGATGGCTGCGGAGTCAGACACATAATTTATCAGACCTTGATCCTTTGTCTGCCTACCCATCCCGGCATCCAAGGCTATTTGTTTATTTACAAAGGTCTAGGCTATAAAATTGTTCTATATCATCACTATTGTTAAAGTTCTCCTCCACTCAAAAATATGTTTTTCTTCTTGTTCCTCCAGTTGAATGTTTGAGCTTCGCTGTACAGAATGATGTCTGTGCAGAGTTTGACACTAGAAGCATGTTTTCACATTCATCTGCTGAAAGTGGAAAGTTTCTATGTGCTCATTGAAAATCTGATTTTCAGGGGAGGGCCTACAAGCATGATTTGTGACATCACAAATAGTTTGGTAGCCAATCCTGGTCCAGTATTCAACTTATGTAAGTGTGATGTGGAAACTTGAAGCCTCCAGTGCACACACTGAGAATGGACTTTACAGTGAAGCAGGAAACAGCTGTTGTCCAGCAGGAAAACTTCTGTTTACAGATTCTGGATTTTTAATGATGTCATATCAAAGATTTTAATGAGATAATTGAACTTTTTTTGTGGAAAAAAAACAAAACATATCAGATACAATTTATATACATGTTAAAACATGTCTGGAGGAGATCTTTAAAGTGGCAACAGACAAGTTTTTTGCTTTAACTTATCATTATGAAATAAATGTTGATTGCACACTGTAATGGCTATAGAATAATGACACCAGCGGCATTTAGATTGGTTCCCTATAAACCTCGCTTTCACTGTGCAATTCTGTCTGCCACCGGGTACGATCTCCCGGAAATGAAGGCTCCATTTACGGCACAAAGGAAGTGCGTCAACCATTGCGAAGCCAAAACGGAAAGAGGATAGCCATGGACGTATAAAGAGAGCGAGGATAGCACTTTTACACAAGGTGTAGGATAGCGCTTTTGTTTTAGCTATCGGTAGCTATCCTAGCGGAAATGGAACAACCAGAGTAACTGTGGAAACTCTACCCGTCAAAAGAAAAAGAGCCCCATTAACGGAGGAGGAAAAGAAGGCGAAGAGGGAGAGTGAAAGTTGTCTATTGCCACTTTAATATGAGCGGGCGATTTTAATACAAAGTGGTAACCACTGCATGTGAATGCATGAATGGGCCAGATCTGCGCTCCAGCTATAGGCTACACAATACCACCCACCACTGGATTTGTAATGAACTGTCACTTCAATCAATTAATCATTTAAGTTGCAATCTCATAATAACGTAGGTAGGTGAAAGAAAAAAGGTTGCCCTAGGCCTCTGTAAATCGCAAATGCTCGCTAAATCTTTTGTGTGTTATCAGTTATTGCTATATTATACCATTTGTTTTTTTCCACCAATAATACAGTGAACATTATAAGGAATTTTTTAATAACTTTTCTATCCACATGTCATCCTAGAACTACAGCTAAGATGATGTGCTTGTTACATCATCTCGGTATCCGGCCATCACACAGAGTGAAATGTCTTCAGCCAAACATGTAAGCTCAACTTGGATGTATTATTTACTTTACTGGCAGCACGAACCAGGACAACCTGACAACCCATCAACATTTCTCAACAGCAGAGCATGGAGAGCATCTCCAGCCTGAGACACATCCCATTATTTTACAGAACTGCACTTCACCACACAGGTGGGATATAAGGACCATATCAAAATTCTGTTTCTGTGCTGTAAGTTTATCCTGCACATTTCCTCGTAAATCATAAAGACAAATAGACGCGGAGTCATCCAACCTACTCTACATCACTCTGTTCCTTTATATCATGTTGTCAGAATCATTCTAATTATATTCATGTATATTAGGCTAAAGATTCGGTTTTGTAACAACTGTGAGTGTGACTCAGCCAGTTCCGCCTGAGTACTGGAGCGATCAGTTACATAATGTGGGTTTTCCTTTGGGTTTATATAGGTAGTCTTTCAGGGCAGCAGTTCTCACCTGGTGTAATGGGACATGCTTATGTAACCTAGACAAATCTTGCTGCTGCCTTGATATATAGCAGCAGATGTGGCCTGAAATGTTCTATTGCTTTTTTCTTTTCATGTTTGAGTTGTGTGAGTTTTCATACCCTATGGGCCCTTGAAACAGTCTACTTTCTCTACCTCTATCTGTCTATCTATCTGTTATGTAATTTATGTAATCTTATAAAAAATATTTATCAAATTAATTACTAATGGACATCTGATATGGCGAGTTACATGTGGTTTCCCACAGGGGTCCATCCTTGGACTATTTATATTCCTCTTCTACATCAATGACCTGGTCACTGCATCATCATCTATGTTTCCAGGTGGAAAGTGGAGGTGCTGAGAGGCCTGCAGCACAAATCACCAGTTTATAATAAAAAGTGTTCTTTTATATTGTTTCCTCCTGTTTTTACGGGGGTATTTATGTCTGTAAGGTAAAGTTAATATGGTCCTTCTATATTTTTAATAACTGCTACTGTAATTGTAAACTATTTGTACAATAGGCCATATTCATTAATATGCACTGATTTGATTATAGCTCTTAATTATAAAAAAAAGATCCAGTAAGTGGGAGTTGCTCTAAAGTTTGGCAGTTTTAATGATATTTATGTTTAAACATCATGCCAACTCCCTGATGAGAGAGGGAGAAACAGAAAGGGCAAACCTGAGGGTGAGCAATGAGATGGAGCGCGCATATATGAACAGAAGAACTGGTGGAGACTCCAGGAAGAAGTCAAGAAATAGTCCGACTCATAACCTCCTGTAAAATCACACCATATTGTTTTTTAAACTCAACAGATTAAACAAACCAGATATAACATGTTCATTTGTGAGCTTTAGAGGTGCTGGTAGACATAGTTTTGAACTTTGGAGAGAGCCAGGCTAGCTGTTTCCCTCTGTTTCAAGTCTTTAAGCTAAGCTAAGCTAAGCTAACTGACTGCTAGCTTCAGATTTACCGTACAGACATGAGAGTCGTATCTATCTTCTCATCTAACTCTCGGCAAGAAAGTAAATTTGCGTATTTTCCAAAATGTTTAACTATTCCTTTAAGGCTTATTTGATGAGAAAACTGACTTGAATTTTGTATATTGTGGTCTTCTTTCTTCTTGTGCCTTTTCTAGCATTTGCCTGCTACATCATATGTAGCGAAAGGCGTACCCAGGCGGGTGGATTTCCGGTTTGAACCTCTCCCAAAATATTTCCACCTCATATTATGTGCATACATTTGCTGTAGTATATGCATTAGACAGTCATTGCGCAGTCCATGCAGTGAACAGATGGTCATGCTAATAGCTCTAAAGCATTAATTATGGATGGATCCAGAAACCCCCCCAAAACTGCAACTTTTTTAGTTCTGACTAAAACTATAATATTTGGTGGCTAAGGAGTTCCTAGATACCTATTCTCTTTAAATCTAAATTCTAATTTTGGTTGTTGTTTTGGTGCATCACTTGGCTGTGTTACTCAAACCCATGGATGTATAAAGAGAACTGGATACAGCGTCGGAGGCGGGACCCCGTTCATTCCTATGAAAGCTGCTCAGTGGCGCATGAAGCCAAAAAAGTTTGACTTCCTGGGTATAAAATTACCCGGATCTTCCACATAGCTTCCGCATTCTTGGCCCATAGAGCAAGCGCACTAGCTTTTCCTTTAACCCCGCCTCCAAACCGCTAGGTCTCATGGGTCTCGGAGCAAGCGCACTAGCGCTTCCTTTAGCCCCGCCTCCCGGTCTCAGGCTCACTCACATGAATAGCAGTCAATCTATAACTCTGGATTCAGCTATTTATGCATTTTACAACTTTTAGGACATAATGATTTAAATAAGGGCTATTTAAGTGTTCATACTGGCTAGTTGTTGTACCTCAAAAAAAATTATCCGCTGATTTACAGACGTCTCTTTCCCAATGTAAGACTATGGGAAAAAGTTTCTTGGGGCCAGTGTGCATCACCTGACGGACCCGGAAGTTGTAATTACACGGTTTGGCCACTATGTCAAATTGGCTTCAAAGCCTGGCGCGCTTCCTGGGGGCTTGCTCAAACCATAATGTCTTCCTGCTTACATTTTATGTTTAGCTATGAAGGCTATCACTGCTAATGCTCATGACCCAGCTTAGCTTCCATTTGCCACATTGTTAGCTGTTTACAACAGATGTACTTACAAAGATACTCTGATGCACTGTGACAGGAACGCCTGCAGAGAGATTGTATCGAAGATCTACTATTTGAACATTACCAAATACATAAATGTATTTTATTTCACTAGTTTTACCAAAGTTTGTGGGGGCAGTTAGATTATTTTTGTTAAGATTTGTTGAGTTGAGGTTTTGGCCACTTTTTACTTACTTTTTGCCTGGGTTAAATTCACAAGTTCCACCATTTCTAAGCATACAATGACAGCAATTATTTTTGTCCAAAAAGGTATAAATTTTCACGGAAATCCAGTTAAATCCAAACTCATATATCTACGGTACCATAAGTTTTATTTCAGGCAACCCCCCAAAAAATGAAATAATGTTCATAGTTGTTGGTGTAGTTTGTGCATTTCTCTGCTGAGCTACATGTGATCACACTGATCTCCACCCTCATTACAGTTCCATCTATTTATTAGTTACATTTTGAAAATCAAACAAAGAAAAAGACCCAGCTTTGTTCCGTTCATGAGATACAACATCACAGCAAACTGAAAAAACAGAACAAGCTAATGGCCAATGTTTTGTTGGCGTTGATCCACGATGTCCATCCATAATATGCATCCTGTAGGTCAACCATTAAACTTTAAAGTGTCACTTTGAAATTCCACATGCTCACTGTGGACTAGAGGTCTTCATGGGTCCACTCAGTTCCAAGTAACTGAGACCTGACCAGGAACCCAAGTCAGGCCGGGTTCAGATTATATATATATATATGAGGGATTCAGGTGTCAGTAGCCGTGTTCCGTTCAATTGTCAAGCGAATTTTTAAGCAAACTTTTGAAATGCTGCAAAAAAGAAATGCGAATTTGGGGTGTTTCCATCAACTGGTTTGGAGCGAATAAACTAGGCTGGTTGCAAAGTGTAGTTTGGTCAGAAGTTGGAGGTAAAGGCTTTACACATGGCTGTAATCCGCCAGTAAACAGAGTAGAAGAAGTAGAGGTTGTGAACTGGAAACAAAACAAGTGGCCTTGGCCATCTAACCCATCTACGGGAGAAACATGGAGAGAGGTCCTCAGGAATTAGTTTGAATTGTTCTTTCATGTCAGCTTGTGTTGGCCATGTTTCATGCTGTCCGGAGATGAAGACAAATGAATGCAGAACGCTTCAGCGGAAACAGCTGATCAGTCATGTGAGTTAAATATAAAGAGTCGGTCTAGACCTGCTCTATACGAAAAAGTGCCCTGAGATAACTTTGTTATGATATGGCGCTATATAAATAAAACTGAATTGAATTGAATGTTCGCTATGTCAGAACTTATTCGACAAAGGTGTTTCCATGTACCATTTAGCGCATCAACTCTTTCTCGACAAAGGCAAAAACCACCTCAAGCAAGCATTAAAACTTTTTTGAGCAATTGAGGAAGTTTTATCAAATTTTGCCATTTCCATACAGCTGTTCTAATGCGATACTTCAAAATGTGCATGAAAATAAGTTTATTGAAACACGACTAATGTGTCTAATACCTGAATGGCTCCAAGTGGACTCTCTATCAGCTCTGATCACGTGGTGCGTGGACCCGTGAAGACCGTGAACAACTGTTGCTACCTGCGATCTGATACCCTGTGGAGTTTCTGACCACTAGTAGCGCTATACAGCACTATTCTATGGGTGCCCGTTTTGTTTGTTTTGTGCACACACACATATACGAGCATGAGCAAACACATGACGCGATACACATTCCTGCCAATGGATGCGCCAAGAAACGCAGCAATCCGCAAGCAAAGGCAGTGAAGAAGTAGCAAACGTGGATGTAACTAATGCAGGTTTCAAAACACACAAAAAAAATAAAAATAGCTTTGCGAATGTTGTATGATGAAAGGAAATGCACTCAACACATTTGTTAGACCTCAAGGGTCAAAAACACTGAATGTATACAGAACTTTTGTTTACAAGAAAACTCCACAGGGCATCTTTAATATTTCAGACACACACATTTTTGCATCTTAAAATTTCATGATTGATTTGAGCACAATTTGAAGGGGATTCATGACTTGACGTGATCAATAATTTCCTTTCAACAATGGTAGTTTTAATCATCAACATGATTTCACGTGGCTGAAACTGTTTTGAAATGAGACCTTTGAATTATACTGTAGCACTTTGCTACTGCTGGCTAACATCAGTGTCACCTTGCTTTGCTCTGGTTAAATCGGACTCACTATTTCATGTCCAACTGACCGTTCGCTGAGCCCCATCCCCCTTAGTTACTGTTGCTATGTCTGTCAAGCTTTCTGTTCTCGCACGGCACATATAAGTGTGTCAGTTCAATTCAGGAGCTGCATTTTAAGACTGAATGCGCCACAGGGGCACAACAAGGCTGTCCCATTTCGAAGGCTCCTACGAATGTGGCAGAGAAACGCGGCCTTCTTTTCCTGAATTTGGAGGATCCAACAGCCGGATCCTTCACGGCCCAACCTATCCCAAGATTCATTGCACGCAAGAGAATATGGCGTCCCCAAAGTACCGTCAACAGCGGCTGAGCAGTTTACACTTTTAAATGTAAGTATTGGGTTTCAACTCACTTGAATAGCTAACGATACAGCAAGGGGCCTTAAAACCTCAAACCTCAACTGCAGCTGCCAAGGTTGCTAGGCAACAGGAGCGGCACTTCATGACGCTGGTGACGCAAATAGGAAATCCTCCGTAGACCAGAGCGTCTCATTTAACAATGCTTGGTTCGGCGTGGCCTCCGTAGACAGCGTCCTTAGAAGGATGCGGCCCCTGAATTGAGACACAGCTATGACGCTAATGACACACTAATGACTGTAGGTAGAAAGTTAAGCTAGTTAGCTGGGCATGCATACGATTGCAGTTTACGCTACAACAGATAAACATTGTTTAATCCATTCCTTACACTTTTCTATTGTGCTCTTGTGTTTTTGGTTTTGCCACGGTGATAAAAGGGAGAGTATCTCTTACTACAGCTCCATGTGCACCACTTCAACATGTGGGCAAATTCATAGCTTCACGGGCCTGCTGTGCCTAGTCATGGTTGCTAAGCTATGATTGGACAATCACTGCTCAGGGAAGGGGTTTAGCAAAAGGTTAATTTGGTCATGATTGGCTTTGTAGAATTAGTTCTTTAAACAATTTTGATTGAACATTTTTGGTGAGTGTTAGCTGTTGCAGAGGGGAGGCCTGCCCTTTATGTTGCTGTGCAAAGCAGGGACCTGATGCGAGCTGAATTCTGTCACCATTTTTTAATACAATACCTCGAAGACAAGGGAACTATGTTAAAATCATGCAAACTGAGTGACCTATCCCTTTCCAGTCTCCAGTGACTCCATCGGTTCAGGTCTGTAAAATGTCAGAGTTGCAGTCCCTCCTTCTGTTTCTCCCCCTTCAGCTATGTAACCTAATTCACACATTTCACATTCTCTTTGAAAATTACCTTCTTTAGTTACTATTTGATATCAGAAGTAGCAGATTTTTATTATCTCTCATCATACACCAGCTGAGTGTTTCTTTGTCGCCGGGGGTTCAGACCATCAATGGAAATGTAAGAATTCCTCCAGTCAGTCGATGATAATTTTGTGTCTTCTGTAGCCAGGATTTGAATGTGGACGAGTGACGATCACAGCCAAACAGAGTGTACTGTAGTCTTTTTTAGATCATATCATCCCTCTGAAAACCAGCCAAAGAAAATGATTGAGAGTCTTTACATCTTCAGTCTTTGTGAGTTAATACAACAAATAAAAACACAGGACAGTGTAGACATCAGAGTCCTTATGATCTATTTCACACTTTGGACTCAAAGTCTGGTCTGTACCCTCACTGTGCTGGCCCGCATGAGTTGTGATTAGATTGTAGATGTGTAGGAGGCCAGCACAGAAGATTGTTTGGAGTTCGGTCAGTCGAGCTCGGCTGAGATCAGTTGTGTTAAGCTGTCCATTCAGTTCAGGTCAATCAGCAGGCTCAGTTGGCCTCCGGTTTGTTCAGCTTGGTTTGGCAGTGTGAAATAGACTTGAATGAATCCTGCCTCTCCTCCTCTCGTGGCGCTGCAGCTTGACATCTTTTTATCTTCTACTTCAGGAGCCACTGATTCACTGAGGAAGAGAAGAGAAATGAAGGAGGAAAGGAGATAAGTAGTACAGAAAGGATAAGCAGTGTGGAATAAAACAGAACAAAGGGGTGCCTCAGGTTCCAGAACTTGTGAAGAGAAAGACAAAGCGAGAAACAGAATGCGTACGTGAGAAAGGATAATGAGAGACAAAGGTAAAGGAGAAAAAAAAGACTAAAACTGTGTCCCAATTCCACTAACTTTAAGCAGGTTATGAGTATGTAGTGTGTTCACAGTAGGAAAGTGATGAAATGGTGTTAACTCAAAGTAGTCAGTGCACAGACTAAATACCATTTTTGAGTGTGCTGTTGAGGGAGACTATATTCCCACAATGCAATACATTGAAAAACATTGCTTTGTCTTTGTGAAGGTTACTTGGCAGTGGCATTCTAAAGTCGCAGTTGGATCATTGCACGTATTGCATTATTTGCTGCTGGTATAAAATAGTATGTAAGTATGTTTTTTGTATACCGAGAAAATGGAATACTATGAGGATTAGTATGTAGTACACACTGTACAGAATTAGTATGTTGTATGGATTTGGTTAATTTGCAAGGCAATTCGTGAGATCACAAGATCACACGAGAATCCATCTCGCCAGGCTTCAAGTTATGCGCTTGCGGACGAACTGCAGTGGTTTGGACCAATCAGTGTCCTATGAGGAACTACTGGCAGCTACGGGCGTGGTTTAGGTGTGACGACTGCGACTGTTCGTTAGAAAACAACAATGGCAGCTCCTAAAGAGGTTAGCGTAGCTGCTGCTATAGCATAGTATAGTATATCTTCATTGACAGAAGAGCAAAGAACAGTACTGAAGGCTTTTCTCCATGGAAAAGATGTTTTCGCTCTTCTCCTGGCTTCGGCTTCGTCATATGGTTCGTTGATCATATTGGTTGAAGTTAGGCCGTGATGACGGCGATAGACACATGGTTCATCCAATCACCTGACAAGTAGTCTTTGCCTACCCTTTTCCAAACAGTTTCCAAGGACGACTTCTCAGATGATTCTGTGTAACAAACCATCTGGCGCGTCCACGGATGTGTAAAGAGAACTGGATACAGTGTCGGAGGCGGGGCCCGTTCATTCCTATGAAAGTTGCTCAATGAGGCATGAAGCCAAAAACGTTCGACTATCCAAGTTCGAGTATAAAATTACCCGGATCTCTGCCTAGCTTCCACATTGTGTGGCCCATAGAGCAAGTGCACTAGCCTTTCCTTTAACCCCGCCTCCCAACCACACAGCCTTGGGCTCGCTCAAATGAATGGCAGTGACAATGCCTAGGAAAATAATTCTGGATTCTGGATACAACTTTTAGGACATAATTATTTAAATAAGGGCTATTTAAAGTGTTCGTACTGGGAAGTTGATGCACCTAAAAAAAAAAAAAAAGATCCGCTGATTTATAGACTTCTCTTTCACAATGTAAGTTTACAGGAAAAGGTCTTTTAGGGCCAGTGTGCATCATGTGACGGACTCCGAAGTTGTAATTATGTCAAACTGGCTTCAAAGCCCGGCGCACTTCCTGGGGGCTTGGGCACGTCAGGTTATGGGTTTGGCCGACAGGTTCAGGAACTCCTTGATTAATAAACTTTGTCAAGTTTTCAAGTTCGATGTTGGCAGCAGCTTTCCAAAGTTGCTGTTAGATATCTGTAAGTTAAGTCAAGTCAATGTTATTCAGATAGCCCAATATCACAAATCACACATTTCCCTCAAGGGGCTTTTACAATCTGTACAGCATACAACGGCCTCTATCATCAGACCCTTATTGACCCAGATATGGAAAAATGGAAGAAACCTCAGGAAGAGCAACAGAGGAGGGATCCCTCGTGTGTCAGGGCCCAAAGACCCTGCTGCTAACAATATGACAAATGGAGAAAACAAGACAAAACTCTAAGGGACTGGAAGTACAGAGTGGAAGTCAATGGGCATGAGTAAGAGAAGAATAAACTGAAAGAGAGGAGAAATTCAGAGCGAATAAGCCTGTGAAGGATCGAGAGAGAAATTGAAAATAACTCTAGCCAAACTAGAAATCCATTCGTTTATTTCCCACCAGGGATCCTCTCATTGCCAGCAAGTGCTCTCTGCTTTCTGTCTTCCTGCATCTTCTCTCCCTCTCTCCTTCACCTTTAAGAGACACTTCACTCCTCTGTACCTGGGCGCTTCCAAACTTTGGCTGTACATCAGTCATCATTTTATTTCAATGTTATCTCATCACTTCCCGTGGAGAATGCAGTAACGTTCGACTGCTTTGCCTGCAAGTGAGGGTTAGCAAGGGAGCTGCCAATACAGCTCAGGGCTAGTTTGTTTCAGTGGTTTGCAGTGTTCACAATGCAGATGGCAGATTGACAGGCAGATCTGTTAGCGGACCAGAGAATCCAATTTTAAAGGGCCTTGAAGACAAAAACACAATATGATCCCCTCATTACTGTCACATCACACATTAAATCATCTAATAATACTGCAACCCTGCTGCTGATAGTTAATGTATTTATTTTATTTGTAAGAGATTATTATTATTATTATTATCATCATTATTTTATATATTATTATCCCCTTCTCTGCCCAAAGACTTTTAATGTCTGAAAGTCAGCTTGGACAGAGAGAGGAAGAGCTACAGGATGATGATACAGAGAGCAGAGAATCAGACAGATTTGAAAACGGACCTCCCGTGGGCAGCCCCAAACTGGAGGTTGTTGGTTTGCATAATTCTGTTTAAAGTGATCTAAAATAAAAACCATAAAAGCTAGAGCATTCATTCTTTTTGCAGCTGAAAGCTAAGGCTTCTGTCTTTCGCGCCATTATGTTGTACGCTCGCGTCGCAAGTTGATGACATCGTTACGTCACGTTACGTTTGGTGCAAAACGTGGTGACAACGCACAGTTTCAATAATTTTATCAGTTATTATGGTTTATTGACTCACATAACCTTTAAGCTTAGGTTGTACAGATTTTAGGGATATGAAGCATTTGAAGATAATCTATCACAATAAGCAAATATACCAATGTAGGCACTGTCGGACCATTTCTATTGCAGAGTTCAAAGGTTAATTAAGAATAGATGGAAGCTGCTGCTCTGGACTGCAAGAAACTCTAACAACTGACTTTATGGGAAAATAGGGTCAATTTAAAACATTTACTTTAGAATGGGTATGCTGCTGCAGCCAGAACCTGTGATCAAAGTGAAGTCTTGTTCAGCTCACCTTTAATTAGGTCCACATGTTATTACTGCAAGTGTCCTCTAGCACTGTACAGACTGTGTGTTTGTTCTCCATCCGTCTGTCTACATCCTCTGCTCTTTGTCTTCCCTCTGCCTGTCTTCCTTTTCATAAAGTCTAATACTGTTGGCTCAGAGTGGTTTCAGACAGCTCTACGACACACTGTGTTCTCTCTGCTCTTTGACCGTGAATACAGAAACTCCTGTTGGGGCTCTGTATTGTAACAAGCCATTATCAAAGGGAAGCAGAGGCCGCAGAATCCATTCCATCCATTGTGGATTGCACGCTGGGCTCGGCCGGATCGATAACAAAGATATTTGGAGAGCACAGAACACCGAGAGGATACGAGGACTCCCACACTCTCTGCGTAATGCTTCCACGTTTGGTGTGTGTGTGTGTGTGTGTGTGTGTGTGTGTGATGTACCAGCTTTCTCTTTAACGCCAACCAGCTCACCTACGCTCTCCCAGTTTTAAATCCGTACAAACAGACAATACACTCCCACACATCTTTTTCATTTTCCTGTGTGTCTCACCCTTCTTTTGCTCACAGGAGATCTCCCTCTCTGTTTCATTCTCTATTTTCACATTCTCCAGACACTGCTGACATGGAGCCCTGCTCAGTCAACCTTCCTTCCCCGCTCCAGGCAGCTTTAAACATCAGCTGTATCTCTATACTTATAAGGACCTTCCACTGACTGCTCTTAGCTGCTCACTACTAACCTAAACCTATTTCAGATTCAGACCTTTATCACATATATATTTATCTATATAATATATAATAATATTATTTAAACTAATAATATTTTATTTATCTTGTCCCCAGTTATCCCATTTAATGGGACTGTTTTCACTTTTACAGTGGTTTATGTATCAATTCAGTATTTTGAAATGTAGTCCATTTTCTGATGCATAAACAGCATGAACTTTATTTTCACTCTTATCTTACAGACTTGAGCTGACAGACTTGTCTGTCTTTGGTTTGTCATTGTGTGAGCAGTGCTTATACATTCTTACAACATTAAATTAAAGTAGACTTAATGTGGCTTTTTTTTTGACACTGATCAACAGAAGAAGGCCCTTTCATGTCAAAGTGAAAACAGATTCACCCTGTTTAATAAGACACACCTAAACAATCACTGGTGCAGGTAGTTGGTTTAAAGGCCTTTACACACCGGGGACGTAACGAATAAACGACACGAAAATGCAAAATACTCGCCTGCAAATATTTGCTCTACTACGTCCAAAAGTAAAAAATATATTGACGTGTGAATTAATCGCATGAAGAAAATGCAGTGTATAAAAAAGTATCATAATTAATTAAATGGAGGTCAACAGGGTGTAGTCAAGGGGTTGAAATGTACTGTAGTTAATACTTATGCAAACATGTATTTTGTGTTTTATATTTGTAATTACAAACCAATGACACATGGTGAGTTTTTAAACCTGATTCACATATTTTTAAGAGTTTAAAGTAAACTGACTAACACTGTTACTGTTTCTGTTACTGGGAATGGTGTCCTTGAGTGAAACTTCTTTCAAAATGTAAATGAGACAGAAAAAAACTTTGCAAAACTTGATTGGCATTGACTGTTACAGTGATTTATTATCTCCACTGGGTTTAATGGAAATGTTCCTGGTTGTTTATAAGGGAGTGACTGGGGGTCCATGAGCCCGAGAGGTTTGGCAAAACTGACTTCAAAATATCTCCAGTCTTGGCACAAGCAAAAAAAAACTGCCCTAATTAGCTTTAAAGGGATGGAAAGTGTAAAAAAAAAAAAAAAAAGCAAAATCATACTTGGCATTCATTTCTGGCAGAATTGAATATTTATTTATTCATGCAGAAACAACACTGCTACTCCCTCCCCCTCCCCTCCTCCACATTACCTCTGTACTGTGGGCGGAGGGCGCGGTTGTTGGGGCAGTCACGGCCCTGCTTGCTGAAGTTGATATTGGTTCGGATGCAGCGCTGCAGCAGAGGCTGGGTGGGCCGGGTGTTGTCGCTCATACTCAGGAAGATCTTGTAGGGCTCGTTCTGGCTGAGGAGGCGCAGGGAGTGCATCTGTGGAGGACAAGTTGGGGGGTGAAGGAGAACGGTAGAGGCTGAGATTGGTAGACTTTATTCGAGTTGAGCTTGTGCGGTTTAATTCACATTCACATTAACACAGTTCGGTTGAGCTCAGTTCAGTCAGGTCAAGAGGCAACGACCTCCCCCAAGAGTGTTGAAGTCATTTAAGTGAATTAACCTGTAGTTCCTCTAATGGCCACTAGATGCTGGATCCAGGAGTGTGGCAAAATGGGAAGTCTCAACCTCCCCGTTGAAGTACATAATTAAGACTTTATTTGCAAGGAAGCAGTCTTTTTTGCATATTTTTGGCAATGTTGGCAAACATCCCCATGTCTCACAATTGACCATTTGCTTAGCCCCACCGACCTTAGTTAGTGTTGTAATGTCTGTTAAGCCATATGTTCTAGCACGGCACATATGCAGTTTACAATAATAACAGCGGCAGATTTACCACTCATCATTCTTAGTACCTCCAATTCAATTTGCTTCAACTATTTTGTAAAATGCAATATACCAGTGTGCGATGATCACAGCCAGAAACAGGTAGTTTGTCTGAAATGCTAAAGTTTTTTTTTCTTTTAAAATATGTTGAAAATGGCAAAAATCTTCAGTAATTCTTGTGTGGAATTCAAATAGTTTTGTGCCAAATGATTACGATAGCATTTATTATTAACAAAAAAACTACTGATTCTGATACAGGTCATTTTTAACTAGTGTGCCTTCTATTGATCTAAGCATTGCATAGATTGTATTTAAGGGTTAAAAGAATACTCCACAGATTTAGCATTGCACTCCTATAACATTGTCAGACTCACGATGGACAGTTAAAGGTATAATATGTAACATTTCCACATTAAAATGTCTAAAAATGACTAGACCTATGTTATATATTTTGTTTAGTTGTGTACTTACATTATCCCAAATGTTTCCAAGAATGTTCAAACTGAGAGAAATCCGTAATTTTATTCAAGGTAACAGTCTGTTTCATTTTGTCGCCTGTCAATGGCTTCATATTCCCTTTACCCCTTCTAGTTGCTATAACATCCGGGGAAACGTCAACAAGTGAGGAAGGAAGGAATACAATTTTACAGAATTAAACTCAGTAACAGGTATACAGCAGTATTTCTGCCACACAGCATACGTTTTTCATTAATTGAATGCCATTTTGCAACACAGTAGAGGCCTAATTTATTGATATGATATTTCAATATCGATCTAGCTTACTACGATGTGCTACTATGACAAGTGGCTCACAACAGCCACCAAGCTAATGTGTACAGTAACGTTATAATGTTACAACTACGTCCAACACGCTCATAAAGTTATTTTTAGTGTGATTGTTTAGACCACGGATAACAGCGCTGGGCTCGCCACATAACGTTAGCTACAGTAGCTGTATAGTCGACTCATCTTGCTAACCTACCATTAGATGAGTCGATACCCAAACAATCCAAACAATCATACTAAAAATAACTTTATGAGCGCGTTGAACACCACATAACGTTAGCTACAGTAGCTGTATCTGTAGTCGACTCATCAAATGGTAAGCTAGCATGTTGACGTTACATTAGCAAGTTAACATTAAGTTAGCTAACGTTACTTGCGGCTATTTCATTAGAACGAAATGACATAACGTGAACAAACGTGACTAAATGTAACGTAAATAAAACTTTAATACATTTCCTCAACAGTGAACATGATTTCTGCCTGAGTCACGTCAGATAGATTTTCATCGGCAATGGTGGTTGTTTAACAATGGACACAACTCCAACATGATCCCACGCTACTTCACGATGTCATCAATCTACGTCTTTTGTTACTGTTTTGATTGAGAGACCCCTAGTGGCAGAAATTATATACTGTACGTTAAAAAACACCTGATTAAAATTGATGCAGAAGAACTAGCAATATCGTCTTTTTCATTCTTCTTGATTGTCAAAACCTGACTCAAGTGACATCACTTGAGGCAATTTATCAGACTTCACACAGCTCCCTCTTGAGACACAAAAGGCTTTATGCAATTTTTTTCACACATGCAGTAATACTCCCAAGACCTGTAAACAGTAAACCTTTTAACAATGAAAACCTGTGTACAGTATATATATCACTAAAGTCGGTGTAGAAGGAGGGAGGAGAGAAGAGAGAGGGGTGAAGATATGGATAGGGAAAGGGAGGAAGGAAAAAAGGCCAATAAAGTAAGAAGGTGGAGGAAAAACTATAATGGAAAAAAGGGGATAAAATAGAAAAATTAAAGAGAAACAGCAAGAAAATGGAATGAAGAAGGAGAGAGATTAGAGAGGGTTGACAGACAGGTGAGAACAAAGGATGGGTGAGTGAGAGCGGGAGTAACTGAAGTGAGAGTACATGGCAGATGGTGTGTGGGAGTTGATTACATTGATGCATACAGGTGAGTGCTGAGCTGGTTTGTAATGTGTTGCACTTTGACGCTGAGCTTCTTGACTTGAGGAGCTGGGGTTTGAATCTGATCCATCCAGCTGCTCCTCAGTGACACAAAAAGGCTTTCTGGTCAGGACCCAGCTACGACATGAAATGCAGATTTATAGCTGTGTCACTGTGACTGCATGCAGATGATGATATTTTTATTATCACCTAGTAAATCTACTCCATTCATACTGTTTAAAAAAGATAAGATAGAAAGTGAAGAAGGACAATGTTTTTTTAGACCTTTGAGACTAACTGAGAGGCAAAAGCGGGTACAATTTAACATTTGGATGGTTCAGTGTGCTCTGTATACATGTACTGCATTTCATTACATTACTGCTACAACACAGCCTCTTTTCTCTAAACCACTCTGGGAAAAGTAGATGCTTTCAGTTACAGGTTATGGAGTCGTAATTTGCAATTCAAAGCTGTTTGCGCT
Source organism: Macquaria ambigua (assembly GCA_008360985.2). NCBI lineage: Eukaryota > Metazoa > Chordata > Actinopteri > Centrarchiformes > Percichthyidae > Macquaria > Macquaria ambigua. The sequence continues at coordinate 21,516 of VMKM01001829.1, forward strand.
GTGTGCCGGAAAGGATATTAGAAATTACATTTCTGTCCCAATCAACAGAGTCTTTTTTCCCATGTCACATTTACTCATCCTACTCTGATGCACCTGCATCTGTGTCACGTAGACGGGCTTGTTGATGAGTATCCACGTGGACGTCTCGTAGCAGGGAGGGATGGTGATGGAGCCCTCGTAGGTGATGTAGCGCGTGGTGTCAGGGTAAAGGTCGGCTATGTTCAGGCCCATCAATAAGAACGCATCATCTAGAGAGAGAGAAGAAGAAGGGAGAGAGAGAGAGAGTGTTAGGGTGATGCAGTGTGTGTGTGTGAAAGGGCGTTATGTTCAGACCCATTAACAGGAACGCACTGTCAAAGGAAATAGAGGAGAGATGAATACTGTGTGTGAGTTATGAATTGGTTATGAATCTATAATGTTTGGACCAATTAAAAGGAATGATTTGCCTGAGAAAAAAACATAAACGTGTTGGAGCAGAGAGAGTGTGTGTGTTGTTGTATTAATTAGGGCCAAAAATCTGTTCCCACAGTCACATTGCAGGGACTCACCTCCCATTTATGGACAAACTGCTGGCTCCCTCCCACAGGCTAAAGCGTTCAATTTTAAGGTTAAGACTTGCTTCTTGGTTTAGGTTAGTGTATGTCTCCAGAGAATTCATACCGAAGTGACAAAAAAACTAGTTTCTGTGTGCATCTATGTGTGCATGCGTTCGTGCGTGTGTGTGGTTGTGGTTATGTAGCTCTGCTATGTTTAGCCCCATTAACAGGAAGGAATTCCCCAGAGGGCCGTACGTCTTCGCAGCAGAGGTTGGAAAACAGATTTTGGCAATGTAGCACTGATTTGTTTGAAAATAGGACTGCTTTCTTGCAGAAGGAAATCACGGCAGTGTGTTTGTGTGTGAGTGTTGTTGTGTTACAGTATGTAGAGCACAGTGTACCATAGATCTCCCATTATCGGGAATGAACTGTCTACAAAAGAAAGAAGAAATGAGTGTGTTAAGTTTTAGACCTCAGAAGTTTTTAGCAATGCTTGCGGCGTGGCTCAAGAGATGGCAGTGTCGGTCTGTCATTCAGTCGGGCAACTGCTTTGGTTGAGACTGAAATGTAACTATTTAGGATGAATTTCTGTGAAATTTTGTACAGACATTCATGGTCCCCGGAGGATGACTCTTACTGACTTTGGCGATCCCCTTGCTTTTCCTCTAGAACCACAACAATGTTGACATTTGTGGTTTTGAGTGAAATCTATTGGGTCAATTGCCATGACATTTGGTACAGACATTCATGATGAATTGTAATAACTTTGATGATCCCCTGACTTTTGATCTAGCGCCATCATCAGGTCAAAATTTCAAACTGTCCAATACTTTGGTTAATGATGAAATACCTGCAAAACTAATGGCATTCCCATCAGCCTCAGCTGTAGTGTATTTACAAGCAAATGTTAGCATGCTAACACGCTAAACTAAGATGGTGAACATGGTAAACCGTATACCTGCCAAACATCTACATGTTAGCATTGTTACTGTGAGCATGCTGATGTTAGCATTTAGCTTAAAGCACCAAGCTGCCTAAGTACTGTAGCCCTACAGAGCTAGCATGGCTGTAGACTCTAAGGGCCCTATTTTTGTGGCGGTGCAGCAACCAGCGCAAGCAGCGCTCTGACCTGACCTTGAAATTGGCTTTGCACAGGTGGAAGGAAAGGAACAAACAGATGGGAGGTTCATTCAAATGAGGCAGCGCAAAGCGAGTTGTTGGTATTTAGGTGGAAAATGGGTCTTAGACTTTGCGCTGAGGATAGACGTCTCAGAACCACGTGCTGCGTCAACACAATGTCAACATGTCATGACACGTAACCGTCATCTGTGTTTACCTTCATTAAAGCACACGCAAATGACACCACCCTGCTACAAAATAACCACACACACCTCTACACACATCACACTGGTCCGTTACAACTTGGTTTTCTGCCTGTTTATGCAGGAGACATCAGATTACTGGGGCTCATTAATCCTGTTAATTTATCCACAGCCTCCTTCCAACTTAAAAAAATTTAATCAGGGGTTCATGTTTTATTCTTGAAATATATTGCGAAGGAAACGATATGATGTAACCATTTACAACATGAAATACATTAGATTTTTAACTGAAATAGCATCTGATTGATGTGATCATATGCACTATTTGGCATTCATCATTGTACTAATTAACAGTTCAAAGATTTGTGGTGCTGTGTGTTCACATCAGGCCACTCTGCACCATCCAGACAACAATATGATTTCCTGAAGAAGCTCTCTCTCTATTTGTTGAGATATTGTTGTCATGCTCAACTCTGATTGGCTCAGCGGCGTCGGCGCTATGAGACCAGTGGTGTGACTGGCTGAGAGTGTAATTCCACTTCACCTAGCACTTTTACACTTTGCACTGCTGCACCTACATGAACCAAAACAGCAGGTGGGGACGTCCACACAGTCCAAGCGCCCTGCCACTTTGCACTAGCCTTGCATGATTAAAACAGGTTAAAGTATACTGGTCAGATCAAAGACGTTCTATAATCATCTGATATTATGTGGCAGTGGAATAGGTTATTTACAGCAGAACAAGATACAGCCCTGTAGACGTTCAAAGTAGAATTAGCTTGTTTAGGGACAAAACACAGGTGAAGGCAGTGTGTGTGCGTGTGTGTGTGATAGAGAGTGTATCTGTGTCTTACGTCTGTAGTTGATTCTGGTGATGGTGTCTCTATTGAGCATGCGGTTGAGGAAGGCGTTGGAGTTTTCAGAGAGCTGAGAGATGACAAAGAGAGAGGGGGATCAAATATTCATCACAAACCACAGTACAACACACACACACACACAGTGCAGTAAAACACATGTAATGGCCTAACTACAATCCTTGCATTAGTATAATGACAATCCATAATCCCAACTGAGACGTTACGCACGTTATGAGCGAGTTCATCAAACCATGAGTTAAGCTCTTTTACAGATTCATTTGTTTCTTGATTGGTTCTTCATTGTGCTTCCCAGAAGGACATGCTGACCTTAATGAAGATAGAGACCACAGCGATGCCATGAGGGCTCTTAGCTGCCTCAGTGTAGTTGGCATACAGATCCTGGTTATAATGGATCAGCTGGACCTGAAAGAGACACACAATGACACAGTTTGAGTTTGACTTATGGTTCAGATTATCTGATGATTTGGCACCAGGTTAAAAACAAAAAAAGGATTTTACGACAATGGTTCATTGATCATCAATACTGTTGATTCATCACTTAATCAGTCTTATTGATCAATTGGATTTGTTTCAGCGTAAAAGGTCTGGTCACCCCAGAAAGTAGCACAGCAAGATGAATCTCCGCAAAATATGTGGGTTTAGAAGTTTGGTGATGTAGTGACTGCTCTAGCTGGTGGACTACTGTAGCCAGCCAGGCTAGTGCTACTCAGTTACAACATGGCTGCTTTTTAATTGATAGCACATTCCTTCTGCTGCCAGTGTTGGTGTTCTTTCTCTATTAGAGTCAACTGCATTTTGGATTGGGTGTAATTATCTTTGGGTCTAATTCAGATCGGGTCAGACTGTGCTTGGGTCCCTGTTGGATGGGATCTCTCTTTTTGGGAAAATTAATTTATGCACATCAGGTCCGGGTAGGTTTTCCACGAGTTTGTGAAGACAACTCCACTGTTTTCTGGAAGGGTATAGAGTGCTGACGTACGACGTATTTTTGTAGGAAATTAGCATCGCCCTGGTTCCCTCGACAAAAAGCCAATGAGATTTTTCCATTAAATTTTTTATTATTGCAGAAAAGAAGCTCTGTGGCAAACAAAAGTTTACTTACATGTTTTGTTCAGCAAGATAATCGTCACAAATGAACACCACTTTTAGGATTTTTGAAGCATAAATGCAATCGCCAGAATTAAAAAGCTAACGTTAGGCTATAAACCAACTACATCACAGTCACATGACTTCAGCGTCACCACCACTAAGCTTCCAACTTGTAATTTGACTTTGCGCGCTTACCTCTTCTACAAAAGCCTTTGGGAAAGTTTGAGTTAGAATAGCTTGCAGTATAAACACAACGAGGCTGTAAAGGCGGACGAATGAGTAGATGAGTTTCCGCCTTTTTTAAGACACATAAAAGCTTCAAAACTCACTAGTGGGGTATTTACTGACGTATTTCATGTTGTAGAACAAAACGTGAAAATCTCTTAAGCTTGTGTTAACCACAAACCTTATTTCAGGCAGCTAACCAAAAACCCATTCAAGAAACCCCATTGACTTCGAGATGAGGGAACCAGAAGTGCAAACATGCTGACTCATTTCTGGGTTTTAGGACTCATTCCTGCAGCACTTTATACCCAGAGTATTTACCCCATCTGGATTGTTTGGTAGATCCTGTTTGGTAATAGACTTCATAAACTTAGCCTCATCCTCTAGCTACAGTTCTTTGGCTGGCAAAGGTTCAATGAATTTGGACTCAACCAATCACTTTTTCTTCCGAACATCTCTGACAGATGTAGAACCACAAACCCAATCAGCACAACAAGAGGGGGAAGCATCTCAGAAGTTTACATCTTCCATTTTAACATCTCTGCGTGTCTCTCTGGACAGAGTGGATTTACAAAACAAATGCAATATTGTGATCACTGACTAGTTAAAGACAGAGACGCTCAGGGAATCTCCACAAAGACAAGAAAACACTCGCTTTTCCAATTTTTGACAATCAGGTTTGAACTCATTTCAAGGTGGATAACAAGCTTTGAGATGAGCTTTGAGAACAAGATTGCTCACATATGAAAAGTTTTCTTCTTAATGAGAGATGACTGGTTCAGAATAACTTGCTCTGTGTGGGTGTTGCGTGTGCATTTTTCAGTTTTATGAGCGTGTTCGCACTTGCCGTGTTTATGTGAGATAACATAATCATGTAGTCATTAATCATAATAAGCTTGCCAATGCCTCTGTCTGCTATCAGCAATTATCTTATCAGTCTGTTAGTATTCACTGCTCTGTTGCCTATGTAGATGTGTTCCTGTGTGTGTGTGTGTGTGTGTGTGTGTGTGTGTGTAGACATACACTTGTGTCCTACAAGTACTGTGATTTTAATCCTGTGCGTGTCATCTCTGTCTTCTCTCTTACCTCTCCAGGAAAGCCCTGTCCGTTGAGGAGGTGCTCGGAACCCTGGGAGTCCTCGCTCCCAAAATGGAGGCGGACCTCCTCCAGCCTGTAGCTGTAACCCAGCGGGCCCCCCGAGATGTTCACCAGGTGGGCTTTGTCTGGCCGCAGGGACACGTGCTTCCCCGTGTTGTACATGGTGCCCCCCATCTACAGAGAAACAGACAGGGAGGGATGGGCGTCAATGACACAATGGCTGTCATCTTACTACTACTCTAATACCAGTGCAACATATATCATAATATATCTAGTATCTGGTATACTTTGATAGTAAATGGTTATTTTCATACAGGCTAACGTAGCTAATATCCAGAACCAGGGGCATCTGTGCTCTTAACTGCAGGCAAACTACAGGAATTTCATACGTGCTCACTTTTTTTTAATGCTAACGTTGCATGTGTGAGGAGGGCTTCTGTGCTCGCAATCTGTGCTGCCCATTGAAAATAGACAACAACCCCGGAAACAGACGAGTGGAGAACCTACCTGAACCCGATCTGACCTGATCTGATCTGATCTAGATGGGACCAGAGACAGACCTAACGATAATTAGATCTCATCCAAAATATTGTCAAAAACTGGGCCAAACTTGGGTTGAAATTGATTGTGGTTTCCGTTTCAAGTCTTAAGGTTGCCTTTCAGGTCTTAAGTCGAATCTCACTTAAGTCAAGTCTCACATCAGTCCAATGTGAGACTTGAGACCTAGTGCCTACGCATGAGATGCCTGCTCCTTTTGAAGGAACACATTCTGCCTTCAATGACCTCCTGACTAATTAGCTTGTTGAATCTGTTCAGTTGTTCAGTTCCTCTTTTGGACCTAAACCGTAACCACTGTTGGGTTCTAGACACTGGACTTTCAGCAGGCGGACCATATTAAAAAACAGCTGAAAACATGGCAAGAGCATCAACCACATCTCTCACTGGATCCAAGCCAAGCTCAACGGAAAAACTGATATCAGGCACAAAAAAAAACATTTTTTCTTTTTCAGCCGTGCTCACAGCTGGGCTCCAGGGATGACAATACAGTTACATTTTTCCCTCAGGATGAATTATAATACACCGGGCGATCCCCTGACTTTTCTTCTAGCGCAATCATCAGGTCAAAATTTTTATTTACTTTGGTTGACTAAATGTCTGCTAAACTAACATTCCCATCACCTATGTGTTTTCCTTCTTTAGGCTAAAAGCATTAGGTCATATACTGTCTCTTTCAGAGCAGTAGTTCAGCTCTCTGTCTCCAAGGATGACTGGTCAGGGTGCAGTTGTCATGATAAGGCTGGCTCCGTCTCCCAGGAGACCAGGGTCATTGGAGATAGACGGCGTTATGCCCCAGACTCCACACTGATATACTGTCTCCTCTTTGTCTCTGAGATATGCACTAAATATGACGTGGAGTAACATACAACATGACTTTCGTTAAATCAGGTAAGCATAGTTCCTTGTTTAGAATCCAATACCCAGCAGAATCTTTACACATCTTTAGCTGCGTGAGGGATAACATTATTTGGACTTGTAGCGAATCTCTATGTCTAGTAAAGGGCTAAATACTCCTCGCCAGGAAGTAACCTTCAGAGTTGGGTGGCAATACAGTGTTCACTTGTACTGCTGATCTCTCCTTCAGTAAATGCTTCTGCGTAAGACATCCAGGTCTCCTGAAACTTCTTCACTCACGAGTTCTTCTGCTTCCTGATTTCCATCACAACCTGTTTAATGTTGATTCACAAATGTTAGCATGCTAACATCCTTAACTAAGATGGTGAACATTGTAAACATTACCTGATAACTACCAGCCTGTTAGCATTTTTAATTGTGAGCATGTTAGCATGCTGATGCTAGCATTTAGTTAAGAGCACCGCTGTGCCTAAGTTTAACCTCACAGAGCTGCTAGCATGGCTCTAGACTCTTTCTAGTCTAGTCGGTTTTTCTTGTTTACAGTGGTGTCATAATAATCATTTTTAGTCATAGTCAGAAAAATTCACGTGTTGCTACTATAGAACACTAATGTTACAACCATGCACTGAAAATTAACTACTTCTCATGACTTGAGGAAATGCAGTAAAATGTTCCTTTTAATACAACAGCACTGGTATTCAACTAAAACAAACTTTAGGTCTATTACCATGTGGGTGTTGCTTATATTAGTATAAGTGTAACATATGCTAAATGACACTTTTACCCAAAGTGCTGTAATGAGCCCCTTTTTTATTTTTAACATGGGTAATCCCATTGCCTCCAGCCCTGGCAGCATTATGGCCCACTTAGAGAACTATGGCAGCTTTGTCTTCTGACAAAATGCAGAATCGAAAAAGTAAGATGTGCTGTGATGTGTGACAGGGTTTGCTGCAACCTCTTTTTTTCTATATCTTTTATGGAGACTTTAGTGAACTGACTGCCTCAGCCTAATTATGGAACAAGAGGACAGTTCTGCTTCGCTTGTTCACTCTGGATATTAATGTTATGTTATGCTAAGTTATATAAAGTCAGCCAGAGCGAGAGGCAATGTATGTTATAGGCAGGACAAAAGAACTACACAGTGCTGTTTTGGTTGGTACTAGTGGTTTTTGTGTGTTCGTTCATGTACTGTAAATGAATGGAGCCCATAATAAGCACATAACATATTTAATCTAAGTAGTATGTTATGGGCCTATTGACCTATTTAGATTTTTCTCTGGCCTTCTTGAAGGGCTTAGTATGCTATCCTACCTCACACACAGCCAGTCAGCCAGCCAACAAATCAAAAAACAAGAAAGAGAGAATGAATGACCATTTCATTCATTCATTCATTCATTTCATTTTCACCAGTTAAGTCAGGTTTTTATGCAAAAATGCATAATGCTAATTAAACCCAGGTTATTTTAACCCTGTTGTCTTCTGCCTAACACTTCAGCTTTAAAACCAAATCCAGGCACACAGAAAACTATGGATAGCACTACAGATATTTTTACATACTGGACTGAATGTATCTGTGATCCATTTACTGTGTCTTCCTCAATTGCCCTTTGCATTCAGTGTGGGGTTGTTGTCTTTGTGTCTTGCTTTGTCCTAACACAGGACAAATTCCTCTATATTTACAGTGTATGACGAATAAAGTGATTGTTTGTGTGGATTAAAACAGCTTTTCCTGTTGCTTTGTGGCCCCAGAGCCGTATGTCGTCAGCTCCTCACAGCGCCCCTGGCAACACATAAACCATTAACGCTCTTTACCAGCATGCCAACCATATTCATCATACATATTATATGACATTTACTGCATTCACATATTCATTACTGCTGTTTGTATATAATAAATGAGGAGAAAGCACTCAGCCTCAGTTTAATTGTGGCATGCCACTGACGGGGTAGTATGAAATTAAACCATTACTCACTAGCCGGGAATCTATTCAGAGAATAATCCTTAAAGAAAAGCACAACGTCATTTTAAAAGGGAGTTGAGGATTTAGAATCTAAAAATGACTGAATGATTTTCACTCTTCTACGTCACTCAACAACAGGTTCAGTAACAGGCAGCACAGAGGCTAAGCACTTTTCTATTACTGTATAGTATTTAAAGAGATTTTTTAGAATGCAAGACCATTTTTGCCTTTTTATCCTACACCTTTCTTACTTTTTTACACGAGCTTGTAAGATTAAAAAAACTCTCTGGACTGCACAAACTTGTTGATGAATGCCACCTGTTCATGCGTGCGTTTGGGAGCTTTGATTATTAGCATAATCAATGGCGCCCCAAATTGCTATATAATGTTAGCTGTTCTGTTCCATTTGTGGACAAGTTTCATTCACAGAAATGTTACGCGAGAGTTAAAAAAAGAACAACCTCCCACCACAGAGCTTGAAGTGTCAGCAGTGATTTTAGGGGATCCAAAAAATGTCCTGTCATTGCACAGCTGTACTGTTACAGAAATAAAGAAGAAATGGTTTGACGTCAGACACCAAATAAACATCTTGATAAAGCTAAAGTGCTCCATGACCTAAATGGGAGGCAGTCAAGGTGAGCTGTGGCAGTCAGGAGATGGGTGAGAGAATACACTCCATTACAGGTGATGTTACACTGTTGGGTGTAATAATGGATGTTCATCTGGACAGTGACCTGCATAAAGACTCTGAAGCAGCTGTTGGAGTGAGAATTTTCTGATATGGGGATCAGGATATAAATTTTACATTACGTTTTAATGCATCTTAAATGTTTTTTCAGCTGATTTCACTTGCATACTGTATATTGAGACTATCCTCCCCAAAAATACGGTCATATAGGCCGTCTGTGTAATTTTTGGCGGCAACCTCTAGTGGCCGTAGTAATTATGACGGGAGCAAAGGAGGAAGTCAGGTGAGGTAGTATAAAGAGCGACAAAGTCTGCGCAGAGAGGAGGTCGGGGTGGACGGATGGGTCAAACAACACAGGACTTTGACCCAGGAGACTGCTGTTTGAAACCAAAAGTCAACGTGACTTAAGTTAAGTAGGCTACGCAAGTTAAAATACTCCAAAAAATACTAAATATAACTAACGTAGTTACTTTAACCCAAACCATGATCTTTTCCTAAACCTAACCAAGTAGTTTTGGTGCCTAAACCTAACCAAACTGCAACCGTTTCACAACATTAACCGCGTGTTTATTATTGTTACCATGACAACCAAGGTCCGGTACGTCTATATATGTCGTTTTGGGAGTCCTCCAACGTAAACGACCTATTCTGACGTTTACGTTGGAGGACTTGTTGCTATATGAACTCTAAAATTGGAATTGCTGGGGTTAGTGGATTTGTTTGCGAGGATGAAGTTTAACCATGCAAACAACAAGTTCAACTTGTGGATAATGTTGGCCTGCGAATTTGCGCCATTGACCAGAGTGACCAGGTCTTAATTAGTAGTTAAAAATGTTTTTCCCCTGTGGAGAAAGGCTGACTACCTGTATGTGACTCGTACAACAGGCCTGGACCACTTGTGGATTTGTTTCGTGCCTAAGAGAATATTATAAATACAAGAAAAGGTGAATGGGACAAGTTCTCTTCATACTGAATGTCCACTGGTATGTCTCATGTGAGAACAAATCTGTTTGTACAGGTTCTTGCATGAGGCCCAATGGGGAGCAAAAAGCCCTAAAAATGTCTAAAGCCTGAAAATCAGGACAACATATGAATAATTATATAGTATTAATAGCAAGCAGCCTCAGCTATAAGGAAAAGGCTGATAAAAGCTGTATCGGTGAAAGATCATCGTGACAGCTAAATAAAGACACAGCTGTGTTGTTTTTTTACATTAATTTCTAAAACATAGCATGATCTGAAGTTACAGTGGAGGAGCAGCTGTTCCTACAGATGAGCAGCACAGAAGCTGAGATCTCAAAGGATTTTTACATTTTTTAACAAAACTGCATTAGATGTTGCACAGCAGGTGGGGTTTGGCAATTGCATGTGGGAGCTCCCTGCACTGGATTGAGGAAAACAAATCAAACATACTCCAAGTAATTGAGTACAAACAGGTTAAAGCTGTTTGATGTGTGGTCTCGGAAAACCAAACCAGCGTGAGGCAAATCTTCAAAGCCTTCGTCTCTTTTTCTGCCAAGCATATGATGGAATCAAATGTATGGAGAGAGAGGAAAGACTGAGGGGCATGAGGGTCAATAGAGAGAATGGGGAATGAAGAAGACAATTATGAGAAAGTAGAAAAGCCAGAATTGGAAGAGGGGAAGAAAAATGTGACACTAATGAACAAAATTAGATGCAGGGATAGCGAAAGAAGGAACTGCAGGAAAATGCAAATATGGGAAAAGAAGAATAGGTGTGGATGGAAAAGGGACTAATAGAGAAAAGCAGACAGGATGGAGATGGCATTAATAATGGGAGAGATGAAAGTGAAGAAAAGGAGAGCTGTGATGGCTGAGTGGCTAAGGTGCTGGACATGAAATCTAATGAGGACCTCTGAGCCGGCTCAAACCCTGCTGACAAAGAGGTGAAATGGAGGAACATTAAACGTTTGTCTTTGTTTAACTGTAAATGCTCTGACTGAAGCGCTATTCATATGGAAGAGCACAGCTTTCAGCTTCAGACTTTTTTTCCTTGAACAGCTTACTGGACCATTATAGCTGGATAAAACTATGATCTGAATTTGTTCTTGTTTCTCCAGTTTTTTCCAAGCTGGACCATCAAAACCACGGATGTATTAAAGGAACACTCCAGCAATTTAGTATTGTACTTCCATAAAGTTGGGAGAATTGCAAGAGATAAATCGGAAAAAGAATCGGAAAAATCGAAGCAGCGTAGGCTGAGATATCCTGACTTTTAGTCTCTAGTATGGCTCAACCTCTGAAAACACTAGATCCTACATTTCCCATAGTGCAACTCGACAGCATCTTTTCATTAGACCCTCCTGGCCTGGTAAACACCCAAACCTTTCAAATTCCACACCCCAAGTTTGTAGCTCAAGCCCAAGCCTAGATAACCCTGATGACATCACTATGACATCACGTGGGTTATATTCTCAGAAGTAATGAAGCTCCTCAAGAGCCACAGGAGACAATATAAAACTGTTTTGTATGATGAGTAAACTGATCTTGTTGTGTAAATTGGTGTAGTACCACTTATACCACTGGATACAGGGCAGCGAGACAACCTGGATGCTAGTGGTACTGCCGCCCAAAAAACATTTTCCCCATAGAACACCATTATAAAAAGACATCTGTACAACTGTAGATAGGACACATCAACCTGTAAACAAACATTTAATACGTAATGCAGTAAAACTTATGTAACATCAATCTGCCTCAAAAAAAAAAAAAACACAACATGTGTGATGCAACTAAAAATAGGGAATATACCATTTCATTTCTACAGGTTTACAATGACCATAACTGACCGTTCGCTAAACCCCTCTTCTAATCAGTGATTGTCATTTAGCTTAGCAACAGTAACTAACTCTGTCAAGCTTTGGATTTCTCCACATGTTGAAGCGGTGTGAAAGGGGCTGTAGTGAGACTGATACTATGTATATAAAGAGTTTAACCTTTCCAAAACTGAAAATAGCAAAAGCCTAAGGAATTAACTAAACTGTGTGTATGTCTGTTCTAATGCTAGGTCCGGCTAACTAGCTTACTACTTACAGTAGCCTAGTAGCTTCACCTATAGTTCCTTTCAAGAACAAGGAGCATTTCATACCACATTATTTTGTGGGGTGACCGGTTGCAAAAACTTCTTCATGATAACACATTCACTGTGTCGTATTATTTCCCCACTGCATAGAAGCCAGTCCTGGATGTTACTATATCAGTGGTTATATCAACATCAGGGTTATGTTAGCTAGCGGCTCTGTCTAACTCTTTCTTGGATTTGGGGAAGTTTACACTTGCGCCGCTCCAGCCAAACTTGTAACAAGATTGCATTACATTTGTCAAATGCATCAGTTAGTCCTCATTTTACAGTAAAAGCCTTTGCTCTTGTAATGTTAAACGTGAAATATACTGTTTGAAAGTATTATGAAATATAAGGCAATCAATCTAACCTACGTCTTCTTTGTCCATGTAGCTAAGCAGCCAGAGAGGGTTATGTTAGAATGAAATAAAAGCCTGATATAAATGTATGTAACCATCAAGTGCATAATTAAGACCCTTTTACCTGTTCCTGTTTTAAAACGAGCCAGCTTGAAACATTAAAAAGTCAGCTGGAGACATCATTTTCAAGCAAGTCATGGAGAATTTGCTAGCTACCTACAGCTGATGAAATCTGCTAACAGATGTAATTTCAGCAAGCAAATTGGCAGCTAACAGCTAGAAATAAGAAGTCTGCATTTGTCTACCTCTCTCATCAACAACACAAAAATGAATGGTAAATTTACAACAAATGGTAAATGGTCAATTACGCACAGAAGCATATACTCATTTAGGGGTTGATGTTATACATACAAAAGACACATCATATGGATCATTTATTTTATAGCATTTACTCATTTTTTAAAAACACACCATGAGAGAGATATTCAAGGTTGACTTGTGCTTCCCAGAAAAGTCATTAGTCAAAAGAAGAACACAATTTTCTCGGTTCATACTTCTTTGCTTCTTTGAGGGGTTGAATTTGCAATTAGTGAAGATGTATGACTGGGCAGTCAGTGGGAAATGAGCCAGATACAAGAATAGAAAGATTCCCCTCCTTCACAGAGCTAGACAGGGTGTCATCATGATATACATATATCTATATGTAGTTATCATTGTAATATGCATCATCACAATACATGAAGCTCATTATACATGGTGCTATCATCATTATACATGAAGCTACAGTACAGAGAACTGATGGGAGATATTATAACTGCTGTTTGTACTTCCATGAATGCCATGAATTATTATTTTAATTAAAATATCCTGGAGATAGGGAGCATACTGCATACCATTAGCCAAACACACCATAACATCTCACACTAGGAATTAATTGAAAGAGGAACAGATACTGACAAAGACAGAGAATCAGGAACCAGTCAGTCAAGCAATTACAAATCCAGTAGGAAGGAGACAAAGGAAAATAGAATTAGCAGAACTGACAGAGAAAGACAGAATAGTAATGAACAAAAGAGAAAAAAAAATGATGGAAAAAGAAATGGACAGAATTGGGCACAAATTAGACAAACTTTAATGATTGGGTTGGAGGGAGAGTTTGAAAGACACAGAAACACTTTTAGACCGATAGAGAAATGGGAAATAGGAAGAGCTTCAGCTCTTCAGAGAAACAGTAGGGGAAATGAAATGCTAATATTTAAAAGAGGAAAAGTGATCGGTCCCACCTGGGCCTGGGCTGTAGTAGGCCACTGCATTATGCATGTAACCCAATGAGCGCACAGTGAGGGACAAGGTTTTAATTTAAATTCTCTGCTCTGTCGGTATCTATTAGAGACAAGCTCCCTGGCTATCCCTCTGTTGACACTGTGGGCTTAATTATCACACCAGAGGATGGTGAGCAGAAAGCTCTGCTTTGCTTGCTCTTTCGCAGCATTATCTTGCTGGAGGACAGTGATTTCCAACCACTCTCCCCCTCGGGGATCCCAGCTACGCACTCATGATGAAGAGACACAACGCTGCAGGGCTGAGCATCTCTTACCAGACTAATCCACCCTTCACAAAGATGTTTACTGCTTCTTTTTCAGCGGCGTGAAACATTGTATTTGTGATGTGAAGTGCCAAAATCGGATTGTGCTTGATTACCCTGTGAACGCAAAATTTACATACCCTAATTCCAGCTATAGAAATATTCATGGAAGTGCAGTTAAAAGCGTCAGATGGCAAGATGTTTTGCAGTGAATCTAATAAATTTGGTTCCAAAATGACAAGTGGAAATATTACATAATGCTTTTGGAAGTCACCCATTTTCAAACTTAGATATTGGAGGCACTGTGTTTGTTTGTTTATTTGTTTATTTAAAGGATCCCCATTAGCTGATTCCATAGCTATCAGCTAGTCTTCCTGGGGTCCACACTTTCATTACAATACATAGCACATTACATGACAAACATGAATTACACAGATATACATTAAGATACATCTGTGTGCAAGTGTGCAAGGTAGATATTGGATTTGGAAAAGAACATACTAAGAGGTGGAATTTGGAAGTTCCAAATCTGAATGTGGAAGTTTTTCTTGTAGATCAGTCACTTCTGAATCTAGATTTGAACGTTGTTTTGGAACATGCCATTATAGATCTGGAAATTACCATGTTGATTTAAGCAGCCAAAATTCCAGGCCCTTAACCTTCCCAATCTAGGATGCCCACTTCTAAAACAATATGTTAACTTCCAAATCCAATATGGAGGCTCCAAATTCAATATGCAGCTCCACATATAGGTTATGAGAGTTGGTGCTTTTCAGTATAACAACGTGGAATTAGTGGAACCATTGTGTGCATAGAAGTTCCCTGTTAGTTTTGGAAGTTGGCCTATTAGCTATGAAAGTCAGCATTTTGATCTCAAAAGTCCAGCTCCTTCACCTTTCAAATCTAGTATGCCGACTTCCAAAACCAATATGTCAACTTCCAAATCTAATATATTAGTTCCCAATTCAGTTCGCAGCTCCACATATTAGTTTGGAAGGTAGCCTATTAGCTATGAAAGTCAGCATACAGATTTTTGGAAGTCAAACGTCCAGGTCTTTCACCTTCCAAATATTGTATTCAGACTTCGAAAAACAAAATGTTAGCTTCCAAATTCAACATGTAACTCCACTTATTGTTTTTGGAAGTTATCATTTTTAAGTGTAACATACTGGAAATGGAACTTCTTTGTACATATTTGGAAGTTGGCATATTATTTATGGAAGTCAGTATATTGATTATGGAAGTCATTTCCACCTCTTTCACAATCCAGTATGTAACTACACTTACTGGTTTTGGAAGTCTGTCTATTAGCTATGGAAGTCAGCATACTGATTTTGGAAGTCATACTTGCAGTTCTTTTAACTTCCAAACCTACTATGTTAAATCAATATGTTAGCTTCCAAATCCAATATGGCAGTTTACAATTTATCATGCAGCTCCACATATTGCTTTTGGAAGTTAAGATTTTAATTCTGGAAGTCAGCATATAGATTTTGGAAGTCACTTGCAGGTATTTAACCTTCAGTCTATCCACCCTGACCTCCTCCCTATGAGGTTTTGTGGCTCTCTAACAACACCACACTTAGGGTTCATGGGTACAGAACTCTGTACTGAGAGAGTAAAGTACAGAAAAAGGGTACCATACAGGTATCAGTTCAAATGTGAATGGTACCCAACCCTAACCACACTATGTATTTATCAGCTGACATGTTATAAAGTCATAATTTACACTACCACTAGAGGTCTTTGTCACATAACACCTATTTTAAAGTCTATTTATTCTTGTCTATTTTACTGTTTTCTCTTCTTCTATTTTTTGTGCCTGTATTGTTTTATCCTTGCTCTGTGAAGCACTTTGGGCTGCCTGTTTGTATGAAAGGTGCTATATAAATAAAGTTGAGTTGAGAAAACGTGAACATTTAAACATGGGTTAATGTTTAGGTATTTGAACAAATGACTAATGCTGCTGTTCTTCTTGTGAGGACAGTCTCTTTAAGCTCTCTACCTGAAGCTGAGTTTTGAGGAGATAATGAGACATCTAATAGTAGAAGTGTTTTGTGGTCAAACTGTAAAAGCACAGTGGTGAGCCAACACTGGAGCTGTAAACAGAGACATTTGTTTTGCTGGATTCAATGTACTGCACTTGTCATAACCTTCTGTCTCTTTACTTATTGTGAAGCCCAGGACACCTTAACAATGATGTGTACTGCTCCTGAAAGTGTGGGAATCATCAATCTGATTGATTGCTTTCAGAAGAAGAGCACTTGGCTCATGTAACCTTCAGCCAGCGTAGGGCTATTAACATCTGCTTATTAGCTTTGAAGGTTACAACTGTTCCAGCACTTATTCATATCCAAAACTAATTCCTCTCCTTCATTCAAATCCCTCATTAGACACTACCGCCATCTTTTTAATTACGTTCATTTAATAGTTTATATATTTATTGGATGACTGTACCACTGCAACCATAACAAGCTCTGTTCTTTGTAATCATATTCATGGCCTTGAAAAGCTTCAAACAGCTTTTTCCCCCTACTCTGTTCAAAATGTGATATAGCCTCAAGGGCTTTCAGTTGAAAGTTTATAGGTCAGTAGAATCGCTTGGCCTTTGGGTCATATAGTCTCATAGGTTTTTCAGCCTTTTTCCAACTCACTTATTGAAAATTGGGGTATTTTCTTTAATGGCAGCAGATGTTCTGACTCCAAGATGATGTTTGACATCATAGATTTAGCTGCTAAATGCAACTAACCAGCGCTCATAAATAATAACTAAGTCCAATTTAACGGATGTTCTAACATCCAGGCTCTCAGACTCACTTGTGTTGAAACCCCATAATCATCCACTGGCTAATTTGACCTTGATTAGTGTGCAAATGTGGTGTTCAAGCAAGCTTCCTTTTATAATTCTCATATTTTTCTTTCAAATGTATTGCCGGATGTGGATGTCATGCCTGTCGATCCCATCTTAAATTACATTTTCTGTGTACTTGCAACAAAATTTTGCAAAACAGTCAAGATATCAGCATTAACACATTGGAGCTGCTTCAGAAATGTGGTTCTGCTAATCATTTTCTTTAAAGCTGCACTACAGTAGGTATTTTCAGTGCCTCCCGCACTCTACTGCAAACTTTTAATTTGTCACGTCCTGTGAGCAGAACTGATTTCCTGCTGGTAACGCCAGAATTTCATTTGAGCAAAGAGACCCAATATAGTGTACATCATCATGTGTGTTATAGTGAATGGGAGAGTGGGAAAGTGCTGCTGCTGGTCTCACAGGTTTGATGAAAGGCTTGATTGGCTGAAATCTAAGGTTGTTCTCACACCTGTGGTTCGGTTCATCTGGTCCAGACCGAGGAAGAAAAAAAACGATGCACTGTTTGCCTCTGAGTTGGTCCACTTCCTGTTCACACTGACTTTTTACAAACGATCCGGGAGCTGTAAACTAAGTCTCATTAAGTCCAGTTCAGACCAAAGATTCACTACGAGACGAGTTGAAACTTCTTGCAATGCGCTGGTCTGCAACGTTCTAAAACCTGCCAGTTTACACCAATGCGACTAGACGAGACGATGTATCGTTTCCTTAGCAACGTCTCTCTGTACTTCTGTTCTAACTGCCTTCTTTTCAGGCTTTTTTTGTAGTTGGACATAATTTGTAGCGTCTTAAAATATGAATGAGGATAGTGATAGTGAGATACTTGCTACAGTTGCATTTCTAGTATTGATGAAATGGTGAAAACATTAAAAAAACAATCAGGTCGAGATGACCAGCTGACCTCGCAACGAGCTGATTGGCTGTTGAAACAGGTGACGTGCCTTACATTCTAAAACCAGCCACTGGTGACTTGACAAGCTGAGTCTCAGGTGACGCCATCAGCCAGCTTGAGTCGAGCTGAGACGGGCCAGTTCACACCGCTGCAACTTTTCCCTGCAGCGTTCTAAAACGGTTTCGTCTCGTCAAGACTTTGGTCTCAACTGGGCTTAAGACTGAGAGGTGACTCATTGACTGGACAGTTTTGGTAATGTAATCCTGCATTATTAATGCCATGGACCCACGTGGGGAAATCAAATTGTGGTGACTGACCACAGGTCATACTGCGCTTGAATGGATGTGTTTATTTATTTTCTCTGTTGTCACAAAGAGCAGAGAAGAAATAACTTATTATTAGCATTAATGGCATAGACTGCAACCGGACCGTGTGTGTCATACAAGTGACGGACACGTAGGAGGAAACTTATTATGCAATATTACTGTGTGGTCACTACGCTTCAGTCATCTCAATCACCTTTTAATGAGTAACTGCTAAAATACATACAAGGACAGAAGCACAACACACCTCTGCTTTAACTCCTTCTGATGCACATAGCTGTTACCATGGTTATTTGATAATCTTACATAAATATGCACATATGTGCATTACTTGCACAGATCACAGGTCATGGTCAGCAGATGGATTAAATAGTAGTTTATGCTCAGAATTCACGCTGAAATCACATATTTACTATCACGAAATCCACACCACAAACAAACCACACAGCAGTCCACTGGGACCCCCTTTTTGAAATCTTTGTAGGGGTGAAAGAGAGCTAAACCGATAAATCGGCCAGGCCTTTATATCGGCCGATATGGGCTTATTGCAGATATATCGGTATATATCTAAGTAACAAGAAATTAGAATGTAAAGACAACATTATGTCATTTTTTACTCCTTGGTCTGGACCAAATTAACCAAACTACAGGTGTGAAAGAGAACTTAAATAAAAATAAAGTTTCTTTCAGCTTTAATCTGTCAAAAATCCTAATCATCTAGAATCAGAAAGAAGCAGATACACGTATATACTGTGTTACCATGACACTCATACTGATCCATCAATGTCTCTGACTTATTTTCTACTGTGACTCCTAATGCTTATAAGTGCTTAAGCGCCTGTGTGTGTGTGTGTGTGTGTGTGTGTGTGTGTGTGCATAGCAGAGAGAGGGAGGCAGATAGGCTGTCAAAATGATTAATTCCCTGTTTGAATGACCCCACGCTCACCTCTGTCTACTTCCATCTACTCTCCTCCTTCATCTCCTCTCATTCACTTACCTCTCTCTTATTCTTTTCTTTTCTCCTCCAACCTCCTGACTTGTTCTCTCTAGTCCTGTTCTCCACTTCACTCCTCTCCCCTCCCTAATTACTACCTCCTTTCAGTATGTTTTTTTCTTTTAGTTCTTTTCCTCATTTTATTTCACTTGGTTCTCTCTTGACATTTCTCTTGTCACTCAAGTCAAACTGATCTTTAGCTGCCTCCTCTATTCTCCCCGATGTGTTCTCCTCCAGTTTAGAAGCAGAAAGTGGAGAAACACCCAACTTCTGTTGATTTCTCCTGAAAATTTCACCAGTACCGATCATTTATAACCAGACTTCAGTCTTCCAAAAATCTATCTGGACTCTAGGTGAAGCCTACCTCCTGTAGGCATGAAGGGTGACTTCAACTTCCAAAGGTGCATTTAGGCAAGAAACATCCAATCACAGAGCTTCAAATTCTGTTACATGTGCTGTTAAGGGCAGGTGTAACACACACACCTGTGAGTGACGGCTACCTCAAATGAATGGGAGGACTGGCGTTTTCGGAAATGTCTCAATTCTAACCTCAAAACGGACTAAACTAAACACAGATCTTGCAAGCTCCCTCTGTGTAATGATAGTCATCTCAGCTCTCTACTTCCAGTTCAGCTGTAACCCGGCAAAGCTGAATGTGCCACAGACAAAGATGTTTCACAGACACAGTGAACATCAATGTTGCTTTTGAACATTTCAGTCAAGAATCTGCTTCAAGGTTGACAGTTTGTCGAGATGAGTGACAAGGGTTGGGGCATGAACTTGCTCAGCGAGACTGCGCTCACAAGAAAACCAGCAGCAAATGTTGTTTGTTCAAATAGCCAATACCTCCTGTTTCCATTTACCTGACAAGGACTTGTGAATAAAAGATCATTTTTGGGGCATTTTGCCTTTATTTGATAGCGATAGTGGAGACACAGACAGAAAAGGCAGGGAGAGAGAGCTGGATGACATACAGCAAAGGTCCCTGTCTGGAACTGAACTGGGGACTCTGCGGTTATATGGTATGCGTCATACCCACTTGGCCACCAGACACCCCATGACAAGGACTCCTAGTGGATGTGCAAATTATGATTCTTGTTTGTAACAAAGTGTTACACTGTTGTAGCAACACAAAACCTCAGAGGGAGCAAGTCAGGGTGGATTCTTTTGTCAACCCTAACCAGTAGTTTTTGTGCCTAAACAGTTGTATGAATGACTTTGTATTGGAGCAAACAAGCGAATTTTAGGCAAACTTTTGAAATGTCGCAACAAAGAAATGTGAATTAGGCACGTTTCCATCAACTGGTTTGGAGCGAATAAACTAGGCTCGTGACAAAGCATAATTTGGGCAGAAGTTGGCGGCATAGGCTTTACACATGGCTGTAAACAGAGTAGAAGAAGTAGAGGTTGCGAACCGGAAACAAAACAAGTGGCCTTGGCCATCTAACCCATCTACAGGAGAAACATGGAGAGAGGACCTCAGGAGTTTGTTTCTATTGGGCAAGTTTGAATTGTTCTTTCATGTCAGCTAGTATCGGCCATGTTTCATGCTGTCCGGAGACGAAGACAAATGAATGCAGAACGCTTCAGTGGAAACAGCTGATCAGTCATGTGAGTTAGATGTTTGAGAGCCTTGGTAGCTGAGTGCTTACAGCACATGCCATGCAAAAGCAACAGCTGATCAGTCATGTGAGTTAGATGTTTGAGAGCCTTGGTAGCTGAGTGCTTACAGCACATGCCATGCAAAAGCAACAGCTGATCAGTCATGTGAATTAAATGTTCGCTCAGAACTTATTCAGCAAAGGCGTTTCTATATCCCATTTAGTGCATCAACTTTTTTTTTGACAAAGGCAAAAACAACCTTAAGCGAGCAAAAAGCTTTTTTGCGCAATTGATGAAGTTCTATTGAATTTTGCTGTTTCCATACAGCTTTTCTAATGTGATACTTCAAAATGCACATATAAATACGTTTATGGAAACATGGCTAATGTTGTCCTGACAATTCGGGCATCAAAGCTTTACAGAAAAGCTCACTTAGGTCCTTGTGAAAGGCAATGACGAGCAACCAATTTGTTTAATTTGTTTATTTGAAGGACCTGTTGTGCCCAGATGAGGAGGAGGAGGGTGGAGCTAACACATGGATGTATTAATAAAGTGTGGCAGAATCATTGCTGACAAATTTTCCCAGTGGCCAACAGTGGTACTGCAATAAAACTACTACTAAAACAGCATAACCTAAAAAATGTTATTGTATGATCATTTTAATGTAAAGTCTGTGGTACAAGCCGGCAGATTCAGGGAAAGAGACACCATGTGTCATGGACCATACAACATATAAGGCACACTTTTTTAGCATATGTGCTAGGTGAGAAAGGCATCTGTGGTCTAATAAACATTAAAAATAGTTTTGTTTCACATAGCTTTATTAGATTTCAATTAGAAGTGGGAATGGGAGCATGAGCGAAAACTTTGGCACTCCCAAGCTCTTCAAGGCAAAGTTCAAATCAGATCAAATGGACGATGCAAATGTGACACAATCACAAATTACAAACACAGAGAAGAGTGTTATTTGTGTAGCCCTGTAAAGAAAAACTGAGTTTAAGAGATACGTTTAAAAGACCTAGATTAAGGCTTTGTTATTTAAATAAAGTCGACACTTTAATCAAGGCAAAATACAGTTAAGTCAGGTTTGTCAATCTGAATAAAGTTTTACACTCAGTAGGGTAGAACGTATAGATAACGTTTTGTTTAATGTCAATAAAGTTATTTAGAAAAAACAAGTTTGGTTAGCCAGTGCCAGCATGTGTAAAAACAACCTGTCATTTGTTGAATGATTGATACAGTTTAAGGTAATTTGATTGGCCACCGTCTGTTGGTAACAGAGAGTTATGAACTGGATTGGTGGGCTGGGAGATGAAAAAAGAGGGGGAGGGGAGCGGAGAGCGCGAAAAGAGGAGAGGAAGAAGTGAGGCGAAGCAGAGGGTGAACGGAAAAAAAGAGTTAGCCGAAGGCTAGGTTTTTTGTATTGGGACACTTGTTGGATAGAATGTTATTGTTGGATAAAGTGCTCTCGTAGTTTGATTTTTGGACTGAGTATCGTGTGGACCAATTGGACATTGTTTCATCGAGTGATGGTAGTGAGGTTTTGGACCGAGTGAAGAGAAAAGTATTTCAGCGCACACAAGCTACGTTTCAGGCCTGCACCGTTTGTTATTTTTGCGTACGTGAGTACTCGGTGAGAGTGTGTGTGTGTGTTGGGCCCTATTTGTATTTTGCATTGGATATATATTTCTATACCGAGAGTTTTCTTTAACTGTAAAAGTACAGTAGTAAAGAGAGTTAAGGGCTCAGGGTTATTTAGACGTTTAAAATTTAACCGATAACCAGTGAGTAACGTTGTTTGAGGCACATTGTGTATTGTTAGTGAGTGTAGGTTACTCACGTTGTTTAAGTACCTTGTGTATTTCTGTGGGTTATTTTTTTGGCCATATATTATTAACAGTAGGGTAGTGGGTTATTGTATAGTAAGTTTTATTTATTTGTCTGTGTTTTATTTCTTTTCACATTAATATAGTATATTGTACTATTATTCATAACTTTAATATTTTATAATAACCAAAATATTTTAAGTAAAGGTTTTATTGATAATTTGATATGGTGTCTGGGTTTAATTATCTAACATGGGTTTGATTACATATTTCCACAAGTTGACTAGAATAGGATCACCTTAGCTAAACACGAACCTAGGGCCCCCAACTTCTAGGTAAACAGGGTTGGGGTGCTACATTTGTCTCTTGGCCTTGAAGATCAAACTCAGCCTCTCCTTTACCATAACTCTCTGGATATAATTATTTAATGCCACATCAAAATGAAATGAAATTTAATAAAGATGTCCAAATCGTCTCTGGGTTAGTTAATTAATTAAATCACGGATCAATTACTGCGTGACTGAGTGGGTGTGTGTGTGTCTCTGTGTGTGAGTGTGTGTGTGTGTGTGTGTGTGTATGTATGCCTTTGTGTACTGGAGTCAGTCCATGAGACATGAGATAGGATATGACTAATGAACTGTCACTTTCACAACACACACACACACACACACGCACACGCACATGTACTGTCCAATCTATTAGTAAAATGTCAGCATGCTGCACAGCTTTCAAAGTCTCTGTGAAGACAGTCATTTGTCATATTTGGAGGTCTTATCGCACCTTTCCGTAGCATCTCTTTGCTGTGAATGTGAAGGTCACCATCGCTGCGTAGGATGTAAAAGAAGTCGATGGCCTTTTCAGAGCAGCATGGTCACAAGTTGACTTATAATAGACTACAGGGGGATCTTGTTGCTGATTGGCTATTAATGAACATCCATCATTGAAACTATGTTATCTGCTTGTACAAAATGACTGATAGCAGCCAACAAAAAGAGTAAATACTGAAAGCATAATGGGCAGCTGAGTATGCTAAAGTGGATCAAGTTAGCATTTCACCACCTCACCTTTTTCTGTTGCCTCCTTCCCAAAAGAACAAGCCAAAGAAAATGTGCACAGATCACCTGACACCACCTTTCAAACCTCATTGACTTTCTGTGTTTCAGAAACGAGGAAGTGCTCCAATTCCATTGTTTTGTCTTTTAACTTCCTGTCTACACTCAAAGTGGGAATGCGTCACTTTGTGTAGGTCGCTTGTGGTCAACTTGTGCCTACATTTTAGCAAATATCTGACCAGTTTTACAATATAACATTTAGCGATAAGGGCTGCCAGAGCTGGAAGAAAATGAGGGACTCTTTCACGACAGTCTTAAGCTGCCAGTATACTAAGAACTGCTTGTCAGACGGTCAATACTATGAACATCCTCCAGGAGAGACTGCCTGGAAATGTGCGCGGTTATTTCCGTATTTAAACAACATTATGTCTCCCCCCTCTCTATGATGGCCTGCTTTTCACCACACCATCGAGTGTGGTCGTTCGGATCAGGTACAAAACATTTTGTTGAACAACACATTGTGCAAACTACTTTTTTTTAACCATGTAGCAGCGATCATTAGTTCAGTTCTCAGACAGTGCTGGGACCATTCAAAATGTGTGCTAATACAATATTCCTTTATCTCAATAGATATACAGTATATATATGTTGAGAGAGAGGTGTTGTGAGAGGGCAAATGAGTAAAACTGTGTGAAAGAGAATATTATATTATACGCTTATGCGAATGATAGCAAACACACAAATACATTTAGGTTAATAATCATTACTATTATTTGTGTCCAACCGGTCGAGGCAGATAACCGCCCACCTGGAGCCTGGTTCTGGTTCTGCTCGAGGTTTCTTTCTGTTAAAAGGGAGTTTTTCCTTGCCACTGTCGCCTAGTGCTGCTCATGGTGGGACCTGTTGGGTCTCTGTAAATATAAAGAGTCGGTCTAGACCTGCTCTATACGAAAAAGTGCCCTGAGATTCTTTGTTATGATATGGCGCTATATAAATAAAACTGAATAAATAAACTGAATTTGATTGCATGTCAAAGTTTCCTACATGATAGAATTTATATTCTTGCAAAAATGTATTTTCTGCACTCAAAATGTCCCATTGTGCGCTCAGGATTGATGCACCATAATAACGGTGATGAAGATGAGGACGAAAGCAACTAGTGAGTGTCATTCTTTTCTTAGATTGGCGCAATCTTGTCAGTCCACATTAGAGGGTGGATACCCGACCCAGTTTGGACAAAAGTGTAGAAATGATGTTTGGGTTTGGTTCGGGTTCCGTCACGTCATACCTGACATGGTGCTTCCTGTTCAGCGCTGGGGTTTGTTATTTACGTGACAACACATGAACGCAAATATTCATGCAGGCTGGCTAAATGGAGGACGTCAAACAAAATTTGTCATTGGTGAAGTTTAAAACTATCCAAAAACCATGCAGGGAAATCAACAGAATGGAGGCATTTCAATTTGCTACATAGAAAACAGAATGCCTGTTGTTGTTCGGGTCGGGCTCGGTTACAACTCTCGTTGACTCAGGTCGGGTTCGGACAGAAATATGCGGCCCAAGCCACACTCTAGTCCACACCAACAAAACCCCAGCCTTAACATGCAAATATTGCATCAGCAGCCTGAACTTGAATGTAATGTGGATGGTACAGGGTGGAAGCTGTACCATCACACACACACACACAGACTTTGCCCTCAGCCCCCAAATCACTAATTCAGCCCCAGTTCATAGCAACAGGCGTTTGAACAGACGCACATCTATAAGTATCATATTTGTACTTACTGAGACGCCAAATGTACAAGCTCTTCAGCTGAGTTTGTGCAGCACTTACTTTATGTGTGCCAGTGCATCTATATGAATGTGTGGGAACAGGATTGCTGTAAAACTGTATGTAAATGTGGCCTGTGAATTTCCAAGCAACAAAAAAATCTGTTGCTGACAACAGGAGCCAAAACAGTCAATCTGTTGTGCAACAGCATCTGAGGAAATTCACTTACAAGAAGCTAGAATACAAGAGAGGCTGGCCCGGATAACTGGATAACACACAGGTACACACTACACTACACACACACACACACACACACAAAGTCAAAGGTGTCCAATTTTGTTTTTGACTCTATAACCTACACATACACCCACAAGCAATCCACAGTCACACAAACACATGCGCTCGCATTTGCCCTCGATCTTTGATATCATTTTCTCACACACAAACACAATCTCACCGTACACATGCTTTCCATCCCTCTCTCCATCTCCCTCCCTCTTCTCAGCATACTCCCAAACACACACACACACACACACACACACTCGCCAGGACAGATGGCCATGCTATGTGCTCTCGTTCAGCAGATGCACAAGAGCATTAATCATGAAAAAAGACTAGGAGGATTTAACTCTTACTACAGTTGTTCTGCTTCCTGTAAAGAGCCCTGATTAATTTCTCTTTTGAAGAACACTGACAGTCCAGCCTTTCCTAAATAGTTCAGATGCAGACGTGCCACATAAGACAGAAAGGAATTGGCTATTTGAAGGTTATAAAACCAAGAAATCACTTGATATATGAGACAAACAACTGCAAATTCCTCACATATCAAGAGTTGGTGAGGAGAAAAGCAGATTACAAGGCAAAATCTTGCCTGTTGCTGATTCTATTAATTAAATATTTATTAATATTTAGCAATGCATTTATATTGGGGTGACTCATAGCAGGAATTATGACACATCACATTCACAAATCCTGTGGTCTTGGGAGGCTCAGAGGGTTAACACTGGCAGAGTTAGCAGTAATCCCCCCACCAGGTGCAGCCACAGTCAAATTTATGCACACACGGCAATGTGACACTCTTTGGATAAAAACAGCATGTGATTAGTTCATCTCTGGCCAGTAGCCTGATCAGTTGGCACTCCCGCTCAGTCACTTCACTGTGATAGGTCTTGGGCCTGATGAAGTGCTGCAGCTTAGGAGCTTGGATGCATTGCCGTAACATTTGGTACAGATATACACATGGCGCCCAGAGCATGAATCCTTCTGACTTTTGTGATCCCGACTTTTCCTCTAGCCCCACTAGCAGGTCAGAATGGTAATTTTTTCAATACTTTGGTTTATGACCCAATACCTCCAAAACTAATACCATCCTCAGCTGTAGCCTACTTGTTTTTTGTGCTAATTAGCACATGTTGGCATGCTAACCCACTAAGCCAAGACGGTGAACATGGTAAACATTATACCTACTTAACATCAGCATGTTAGCATCATCAATGTCAGCATGTTAGCATCATCAATGTCAGCATGTTAGCCTGCTGAAGTTAGCATTTAGCCCAAAACACCACTGCCAAACAGTGTCTACAGCCATGCTAGCGGCTCTGTAAGGCTAAGTCTTGTTTTAGCATGCATGAGTGGTTCATACATTTATAGTAGCTGTAATCACAAGTCAGTTTAGGAAATCCTCCTTGGATCCCAGGCAACCAGTAAATGTACCAAAACACTTGACAACGCATTCAGATGGTGAATGTTGAATCTATATGGTATAGTAGGCTATATGGTATTGTTGTCTTAAAGGGGTGCTCCAGTGATTTTACATTGTACTTCCATAAAAATGGGGGATTTACGGAGCAGATTTAAAAAAGAATGATCGAAACTGATGCTGCCAAGAGGCGAGATATCTTGACTTTTAAGGGCAACACACACTGGTGGCACCATGCAAGTACAAACACTTACACGCATACTTACATACAGTTCTCCAGTTGATCTGGTCCAATAGCGCCCCCAATTGCCATAGCAACCTCCTGCTCACTGGAATAATCTGGGTGAGTTCAGGTTGCTCAAACTACATGAGATGTCTTTTCAACATCACAGAGAAACTAGTGAAAGTGAGAAGGTGGGGGCGGGCATCGGGAGTAGAGTGGCTCCTCAGGTGCAACTCACTCCTGGGGGTGCTGTTTGCCAGCAGCCCAGAGGAAGGACCCCAGTGTCCAGCCTTGAAAAAGTACTCCACAACGAGCAAAGGAGCTTCATTCAGAGCTGGTATGAGTGGGACTCCTGATGCAACTTTTTATAAGCATTTCCAACGGTCCATGTCTGTGTTGCTTGTTTAGCAAGACTCTTATAGCCTATAGTTTTTGAGTCGGTTTTCTGAGTTTTCCAAAGTGGACTGTTGTCTATTTCTGCATCTACCTGCACTTGAGTCATCAGTCAGTCACATTAGATTGCTGAAGATTGTTTTTCTTTCCACTTAAAGCACCTGAAATTTGTCACTATAACATAGATTCATGACGAAATACGACCCAAAAATCAAAAGTTAAAAGAAAACATCCATAGTTTTTATTTAAAGAGTTTAACAATCAAAAACTCAGCTAGTCTGCTTCATCAGGACTGTGTGGGAGTGGTTTGATCAGATTCGACTGACAGCGACCAAACAACCCACCAAATTTGATTCAAATGTTGCTAAATCCCGATTGGTGCACAGATGTACGTGACATCACCTTTTCCTAACTGAGTCCCGCCCACTTTCCAACCAGTGACAAGAGCACAGAGAAGCAGAGAAATACAGAAATCTCTCCTGTGAAAGAACCCAAACTGTTCTAACATCAGCAGTAAATAGTGTGTTCATGTAGGATCCCATCACTCACAGTAAGAAGCTGATTGAGAAAATAAGTCTTCAGGGCCTTTAAAAAGAAAATAGCGATTGTTATTGTTAGAGTGTGTGGCACTTGAATCATCAGAAGTGTTTATAGTGGGCAAATACTTGAAATTGACTTTCAGATGCTACACGTCTGCTCCAACCTTGCTTATTCAAGTGTTTTCTATAATCTCCATAGCCCCACCAATAAATAATTAAGCTTCCAACTAGCCTTCGCTATCATCAGATGACGCAACACTGCAGAAGTGTATTGTACTTTAGTCCTTAGTATGGGTCAAGCTCCAAAATCACAGGAGCCTACATTTCCCATAATGCAATTTGATAGCATCTTTCATTAGTCCCTCTGTGCCTGGTAGATGCCCATGTCTTTCGAACTCCACACCCCCAGTTTAAAGCTCTGAAAAGCTAGTAAGTGGACCTTTGAGATCAGATTATTTAGTCATATCATCAGGGTTATTTTCTCAGACTTGACAAAGCTCCTCCAGAGCCGCAGAAGACATTTTACCACTGTTTTCACATGCTTAGTAGTACTCCTCATGATGAGTAAACTGATCTTGATGTATCCCTTTGACCATCAGAGTCTACTGCAGTTTTGGGCATTAAGGAGACTGCTGAGTAGGAACAACAACCTTCAAGGCGAGAGTCTGGGTTAAAGCACACCAGTATATCTTCAAGCACCTCAGAAAACATCTAAATTCATCTAACTTAATCCAGTATTAGCTTCCTGCGATATGGCTGATCACCACGAGGGGAGCACACAACCAGCTGTGCTAAAATCATAACCACACCAGAAATGCAGAAACACTGGGAAAGCCAGAGCACACAGTTTCACAGTTCATCAAAGCAGTTATACCATAATACGGCTGGCCTGGCTGCCACTAAACAATTGAAAATCTCTCCCACTGTTAAATAAGGAAGCACACATCCTGCAATAATACATCTTTGTGCTAAAACCATCCCACAGGTCCAGTTAAGCCTGGTGAGGTAAACATCATGGATTGTGGATTTTATGCATGGCTGGATTAAGCCCCCCACCCCACCCCAACCCTGGAGTCCGACTGCGAACACACCACTCTGTCTGAAACCATTTTGGACTGGAATCCCCAGGGGAGTGGAAAGGTGTTAAGAGTTTTTACAGCGTAAAGTCGCAGGCTGTTAATGTCTCAATCCCTGCTCCGAGCAGGGAGCTGAACACGTCACATCATTACAACACCCCATTTGATCAAAGGATGATATTCAAGTCTTTCAAATAAAACAGAAAGCTGTTGCTAATGCTAACTGCAATTCACAAGCCAGTGGCTGCTACTGTGTTACAAGCACTGGTGGAAAGTGACCATGTACATTTACTCAAGGTCTGTACTTACAGTAAGTACAATTTTGAGCTACTTTCACTTTACCTGAGTATTTCCATTTCATGCCACTATATACTTTGACTGCACTACATGTCAGAGGGAAATGTTGTAGCTTTTACTCCACTCCATTTATTTGAAAGCTATAGCTAAACTTCTTACCTTTCAGATTTCAATTTCACATAAAAATCATATGATTAGATTATAAAATATGATGCATTCTAATAGATTTAGCTCCACCTTTACCAACTACAACATTAAAAGTACCACTTGCATATTAATACATCAATAATAATGATCAAACCAAAGCGCTTTACAGATTGGTCTCATTCACACACACCGATGGTGACGGAGCTGCCCTGCAAGGTGCTGGCCTCCATTGGGAGCAACATAGGGTTCAGTGTCTTGCCTAAGGACACTTCGACATGTGGACAGGATGAGCCGGGGATCGAACCGCCAACCCTGGGATTAATGGACAACCTGCTCTACCTGTGAGTACTTTCACTTTTGATACTTCAAGTTCATTTTGTTTCTAATACTTACATTTTTACTTAAACCTGCAATGACTCATTGTTTGTCATATGGGGGCAGCGGAACCGAGCTATAAACACAACACTGACATATTATCAACTTTTTAAGTTGATATGATTAACTTGTTAGCAAACAGTTGCCTGTTTAGACATCCAGCAGATACAAAGCAACACTAGCATTCGTCTGGAGTCATGTTTGTGTCCACCTGATAAATTTAAGTCCAATATTCACTCTCCTTATAGTCTCCATTAACTAAAGTTATTAACTGCCACACCTAAGGTTGCTACCTTCAGTGTGGAAGAATAAGGGACACCTTGCCAGTGGCCCCATGCCCAGGGGACACAAATCAAGCAGGAGGGTCTGGGGCTCCTCCCCCATGAGATTTTCAGCGTCAGACACTTAATTTTCTTGCATTCTGGTAAATTTTTATGCACCAATTTGTGCTTTTTATGCATCAATTTCAAAGTCCTGTGCTACTCTCAACATGAATGTAAAGGAAATAAAGAGTCAATAAGAGGAAAGCACAGCTGCATCAATTATATTACGGATTAAAACATGAGACCATAGACATGGGCAAAACGTGCGTCTGAGTCTCCGTAACCAGGGCAACGATGACATTGAGTGACAGACAACTTGTCTGTCACGGGACAAATTGTGTCCAGTATTGTTTCAGTAAGGAACAGCACATCTGATTTTGTATTATATGTTATTATGTATTATACGGGACGGGTGGCAACCCTAGTCACACCTACTGTATATGTCAGTGTATACACAGTGATGTACAATACATACACCTGTACACAGTCTGTTTTATCTGTCCTGTTTTGTTTTTTTAATCCTGATTCTGTTTTATGTACTCATTTGTTTAGCTGAAGCTAATTTGCAGCCCCCAGCCAGACTCCCTATACATTACATCTGTTGCATTGCTCATCTGTATATAACAATGTTTATCTGTACAGTCCCTGTTTAATAAATAAATAAATGCTCCACTATGTTCACCAGCTGTGTCTGTCTGCGGTTTGGTGCTGGGCAGCTGGTCTACAGTGGCTTTATAAGAGCTTTCTCACTGAACATTGTATGTATTCAGAGGAAACCTATTAATGATGCATTCAGCTCATTAATCATAAGATGTGGCCCATAAATAATAGTACATTACCAATTTTAATAACACAAAGTGTTATTATCTGTGATTCTGGCCCTGGTATTTCTTGGTATCAGATTGGAAGCACATTTCCAGGTATCGCCCACCTGTAGTTTCTTGCCCTCTTTGACCTATCAACAGCGACGCTGCCACGTTCTGAGATCTTGGCATTTAGTTTGGTGAGTACAAAGTTATCATAACTGATGGAGCTCCAAAAATATAACCCAAATTGGTTAACTTTTTCATTTCATACACCAGCCATTTGTAGATTTTAACCATCTAGTCCTGTGTGGTGTCTATGTGTTTGGCTAACCCTGCACAATGTCAGGTGGCTTTGTGAATGAGTGGCATAACAAACAGTTTTTCATTTAATTATTCATATTTCACATCTATGGCCTACCTTTTTGCAACAAATTAGACCACAAAAGGGAACTGCAGTGTGCATTTGCACGCATATTAACAAAAAACTCCATGCAAATGTATTTCAAATGAGCTCTGGCACAGTGTTTCTGTAATACAGATATTTCATTAGCTCAGGCGACCTACATTCCCCAGTGGTTTGGATTAGCAGAGCCTGAGCTTCTGCTGCCACTCATCTGATCTCGTAGCATCCGTGTCTGATCCGCAGCATGCCACGGCGGCCATGATTGGTGGTTGACACTGTTCTCTCCAGGAGTAACATGGAGCTCAACGTGTGGCACTTCTTAGCCCTCATCACCATGAGCGAGTCTCGTGGGGAATTACAAGGATAGGGGCCTTCTGAAGAGGTCATGGATGGGGCTAATGTTCCCTCTAGGTTTCTGTGTGGCCTGTGGGACAGTGTTAGCCACTAGCAATGAAAATAATAGAAGTGTGGTTCTTCGCGTGTAACAAAAGAAAGGCCCTGATGGAACTTGATGCTTGTGCTGTGAGTCAGATTTAAATTTCTGTGGCCCCATTATGTTGACTTTACAGGAAATAACTGAAGTCAAAATGATACACTTAGCAATAAACAGACACACAAACTGTTACTGGCACATTTTATCCAAAGTGAATTATACGTACAACACCTTTAGTCTTTGAGCTGACAGGAGCTTGAAAGCTTGATTTTAGAACTTGTAGGATCAAATGTAACTGCTCTTAATACCAGAACCTCGGATGAGAGGCTCGCTAAAATGTGAGCGCTAAGTGGATGAGTGGCCTGGCTTTGTCATTTAAGAGATGAAGTGGAGGCTTTCCATTACAGTTGTGCTACAGGAGTGTAATCATCCCTCCCTCTATCTACCCCTGCCTACAATCTTTTAAATACTTAAGTGGGTGACACATTATGCAACAAACACAAATAAGATATATTGAAATCCAGTGTCATTTGGGGGAACTTAAAGGGGCACTCTTAACTCCACATCAACATAAGTTTACTTGTCACGAAGAACAAAACTCAGCCAGTGGAAACAGATGTATAATGTATTTTGTGCCTCTGGAAGAGGCTTTGCCAAATCTGGAAAAAATAACCCTGATGATGTCATAGTGATGTCATCAGGGTTATCTCAGCTTGGGCTTGGAGAATTCAAATTTATAACAGAAGGCTTGTGTTCCAAACTACGAGAGCAGAGTTTAAAAGATGTGGGTATTTTACCAAGCAGGGAAGGTTTAATGAAAGATGCCATCAAGTTGCATTATGGGAAGCGTAGGATCCAGCCCTTTTGGAGCTTGACCTCATTAGCATGATTAGCGACTAAAAGTCAGGATTTCTCTGCCTCTGCTGCTCTGATTTTGACTTTTTTTTATTTGTCTCCCAAGTTTTGTGAAAGTGCAATACTAAATTGCTTGAGCACCCCTTTAAGAAAAGATGGTGACATGTGAGGGGAAAATTATTTACTACACTTTAGTACTACATATTAGTTAAAGTAAAAGCTGATAACATTTGCCGATATGGAAAAGTCCCTAACCGTGACCCATGACCTTTAATACATAGAAGGTAGCTCCTGCTGTATGGCAGTATGGGTATTTTTTGTTGACTGGAGGGGAAACGTAAAATATTCTTTCATGGGTTGTGAAAAGTTTAGCACTCATGGAGTATATGGAGTCCCGAAACTGACTAAACTACTAAATGTAGTAAAAGGTTATCAGCCAAGTCAAAACTATAACTGAATACAACAAATAATATTGTTATTATTGTATAATAATATAATAGTATAGTATAATATTGTTATAGTTTTATCATTATTATTGCTCTGGACACGTATGAATACCCATCTCATTATATTAAAATTAGAAAAATAGGAAATGTTGCATGGGGAAAATAGGGAATGGATAAATAATTAAATCAATAGCACAAAAGTAATTCTTGGTAGACATTTTATCATTTATATGCATGAATTACTAATTCATGCTCTCAATTTAATATCACATTATGTATTTTGCCTCCTCCCCTCTTGCGCATTCAGTCAGCTGGAAGTTTGAAAAAGATGACCAAGAAGAATTTATGAAGTGCACGCTAGAAATATGAAGTTTTTATGAATTGAATGACATCTGCAGTATCATCACAGCTTTTACAGCAAAGTAGTCCTGTACTTATCCTGTTACGTTATCCTGTTATCCTGTAAAATACTTTTAAGTGATCTCAAAGACAACACAACATTGTAGAATAGCCACATATCACAGTCCAAGATCAAAATAAAACTGTGATCCATAGCGGGAGTGTGAAGGGTATACACAAGACAAGACTAATGGCAGGAAGGAGATAAGTTAATTGAGAGCACGAATAATTTATTTGTGCACACAAATGAGCTCTGTATGAAAGGAACAGAATAAAGATTTAGATTTCTTTATAAACTTCATTTTAATTATTTAACTAACAATGTTCATATTTTGGGCTTGTCTGATAACCTTTTACTACATTTTGTCAGTTTCAGGCCTCCGTATAGAAAATGCATCATTCTTCAGTTTACAAATAAGGCAGCGTGTCATAAACCCTCAAGGGGCCGACATTTTGTTGGAGAGAATTTCTTTTCGGTGGAGTCATGAAGTAAAAAAGCTTCAAGATGGCAGTCAGTATTCAAACATTCAATTGTTTCTGGACAGTTATGCAACACTTACAATCGTTATCATCTCAAACTTAAGCCGACCTTAAACCTATTTTGAGAGAACAGTGCATTTGGAGTTTGGAAATCTCTTTTAAGGGAATATTAAAATGTAATAGCAAAGCACCATATTGTTCCTCGCCAAGATCAAAGCAACCTGCCATGATCAAATTTTGATAAAGACATGATGTTGTGAAATAATGATTTATGACTCATATTTTCTTCTAAATCAAAGGTAGAGATGTTATTATGGTAAAATGTGCCTACAGTTTGAAGTCTAGCTCATTTTCAGAATGGGTCATTAGAAATAATGGACTCTGTGATAATTTTGTAGGTAAAAGTGAAAAGTATTATTTTAATGAATATTGTGACAGTGAACTGCTCTCAGTGAAAAAGTGAAAACTAGGGCCAAAAATGATTCTTTACATTTTTCCAAATGTTGCAACGCCTTTTCTGCCTAAACCGTAGTTTATCACCATTCATTTATGATTCCTTATTTAGGATTTTTAACTAGTGGGAAAATCTCACCCACTCATTTGCTTTTTCAAACGTTCTGTGATGTTTAACACAATATTGTGACCCTAGGATTAAAAGGTTCTTTGCATTCTTTGTGAAAAATGAATGAATGTTTACTTTGACTTTTATGCATTAATGGTCCTATAATCAGAAGAAAAAAAAGAAAAGCTTCTTCCTTCAAAATCATTCTCTGACTATAATAATCATTCTCTGGTTCTATAAGGTTACAAAGCGGCATTAAGTGCTTAGAATGTAAAAAGGATTGAACCAATCAAGTTTAGCCTCTTTACCGTGTCACCTCACTGCTGTGACTGAGGATAAAGCAGCTGAATAAACATGGAGCGTTGAAGAATCTTAATGTTTTTGATAAAATCCTCAATTTTGAGGCTTCAAAACTTATGAATGGCACTGATATAAATGCCAGCTAAATTGAGTGTTATTTTACAGTATATCCTGTTTGAACTTGATGAAAAGCTGATAGCCTGTGTACAATTAGCTACCACGCTAGACAGCTACCTTGCTAATGTTAATTAAACAGCTCATGCTATGGTTTGTTAGTAAGAATTAATGTAGTTAGTAACTGAAGTTGCTGTCACTGCTTTAGAGATAAGAGATGACAGCAATTATAGCCAAAATTTGAATATGTTGTAATCTGAGATAAGTTCAGGTTACTAGCTAGCTAGATGAGCATTTTTTGTGATCTGATGCTAATTCTGCCATGCTCCCACTGGGTTTGTGTCTGTTTATAACTGCAGCAGACACAGTGATGACAGTGACTACATTCAGAGCTCAGACGCTGACAATGATGACCTAAGCTTGTCCAGGCCAAAAAGTAGAATTTGGAGCAAAAAGGGACCAGAAAAGCACCAAAAAGAAAAACAGCTGGCAGAGGGACAGCACCAAACAGAAAAGAATAGTAGAGAAATATGTCTCAAATGTTTTTATTTTTATTTTTTGCATTCTTAGTAAAACAGTTCAAATCTGTCAGGGAAAATCTCTTTTTTTTTGCATTCCCCTGATCCATAGGGACAGCTTGTGTGTGTTGGGCCAGTCCTTCAGAGTGGCGGCTGTAATAATATTATATTATAAATCCATGATGTGTCAAAGCTCGGCCTTCCTCTATGAATCAGACGGAATGCAAAATTTATTGCAAGGGAACTCAACGGTTCAGAAAAACAAATTGACCTCAAGGGGCCTCTGTAGTTGTAATAATATCTTATATCAGAACTCCCTTGAGTAATTAATAATTTGATTTTGTGTATTAAACTGGCTCTTTCTGTTCAGACAGAATCAGAATATTTCCAAGCAGGAAATGAGTTCTCAGTATCAGAAGGTTTATTCTGAAATCCACCTGATCTAGAAAACCCCCAATTTAAGTTATGATAGGACTCTGACTCTGATACAAGTATTTTAATACTAAATGTACATTAATAACCTCAATTTCTCAAAACCACTCAGATCACAGATCCTTATAATTCCACGGTCACGTGTTAGTGTAACTACATTTGTGATTAGGGCTTGTAGGTGGCTTTTTCAGCTGTAGCCAGTTCCCCTTTACTTAAGCTGAAAATACCTCAGTGTGACATCACTTCATTTAAATATGGCCAATAACTAGAATACACTACTAAATACCAAAATTAATCCAGGATGCAATGCACAACATCACCAAAAGCTGTGTTTTACCAGTGATTTAGGGTGCTTTAGAGAGGATTTTTCCTGTAAAGATTAACTATGATTGCTGTGTAAAGGGCTAAAATTGTAATGCCTCCTGAGCCTAGTGCAGTCAAATACAGCTGGGAATTTTAAAGCCTTCGGATATGGATGACAAGCTCACAGTCTCTGTCAGACAGAAGTTTCTCTGCGTCTTGATTTAGAGAATGTGTCCTGTTCTGTTCTCCACCACTGTGATGAATTAAAGCCCAGCGCTGTCAGAGAAGGACAGTCCTGCTTGTAACGTAACGTTTGATGAGTTCTGTCTCCTAACGTCAGCCCGAAAGTGTCTCGAAAACGTCAAGGATCAAGCCCCTGAGGATGTGTTCAGAAATATTTTTCATTCAAAGACAGATGTCAGGTCATCTAAATGGTGGCAGTTCGTACCTTGCGTCCTCCTGTGTTGAGCCTCAGAGGGGTCAGGTAGGGGTCAAAGATCATGTGACTGGTCTCGATGTCGATGGGCGACTGCCTCTTCCCTATGGCGCACAGGTTCCAGGCTGAGTGCACCAGACCCCAGAAGGATGGGACTGGTGGTGGGTGGGATGAGGGTGAGGCAAAGAGAGAGGGAGAAAGTAGCAGTAATTAGTGTGCGTGTGCTCTGGTGCTCCACAAGATCAAACCATAAAAACAGAGAGAAAGTGAGCAGACGAGCTTCATTATGACGGGACAGGAGAAATGGGGAGTTTAGGGAGATTTGAATTTACATATCGCTTCATTAAAATCTGACTAAAAAAAGAGCTTTCATTAAAGTCTCCAGGTTATTATCTGGCAGTATAAATATATAAAGTAGAGAAACAGACTTTATTAAAGTCTGTCTAAAAGTTCTCCCACTAGTTTTCATTGCTTATAATCTACAGCAGTGGTTCCAAACCTTTTTGTCTTGCGGCCCTTTTAAATGAAGCAATTTCTACTTGTGAGCCTCATCGCAGGCTACGACCTCCATGTGGAAGTATGAAGTATAGCAGGTGAGAAACACAAGTGGCTGGTATTTATACACTGGGGTTTGATGACGGACAAGCTAATTAAGCTAACATTAGCTTCGTGGGTTGGTTGAAAACACTGTCTCCGGCTGACTTTTTATTTTTTCCAGCTGATGTGTTTTTAAAACAAGAAAGTAAAAGAGTCTCAAATATTGACTTGATGACATACATGATAATGTGCTAAAAGATCCATGTATAAGACATGGAAATAAAGCAACAGCATTGCTAACATTAGCCTACCCTCTGACACAAAGGGGAAATACTGCACAGTATACACGTCAGTCATGAACTGTGAACACACAGTTTAATCCATTTCTCACACATTTGCTCTTGTGTTTTTGGTTTTGGAAAGACAAAAAGTACACCAGTCTACAAACTCTTAATATATGGATTATCTCTGTTACTACAGATCCATGCACACCGTTTCAACATGTAGAGAAATCAAAAGCTTGATACTGTTGCTAAGCTTTTTGGGCGAGGGGTTCAGCAAATAGTCAGATGGCCTTCATTAGCCTAGAACTGTTGGCTTTAAAAAAAACATACGTTCTATTTCTACAATACATGGGTAGGGATGTTAGGGGGGTTAGGGTTACAAGCAGGAAAACATCAGATAATGGGATTACTGAGATCTTCTGTCCTGCGGTGGTGGACCTGGAGTGGGATTGGACCGTAATGTCGAGCTGACCTAAAACCAGCCAGATGTGGGCTGAATGACTGTACGCTGCAACGAACAGAAAAGATAGAGGATGAAAGCATGCACGCTCACATGCACACACACAATGTGCGTGAGCCTCAGATGACCTTACTAAAGCCACTGTAACTTTGACACAAGCACACAAAGAGGCATTTTCTCTCTCCTGTTCTCTCTCTAACACACACAAACACATACACACACAGATGAGAGGGCCTATCACTAGTTAAACTGTCATAATGCTTGTCAGAGACGGGCTTAATGACAACTTGCAGTGTAACGCAGCTGTCATTATGATCAAAAAACTCATCAACAGCAGTCAGCATGCTCAGCTAAGGCTCAGCTGAAGGGGAAACATGTTTAAATGCTTGATGGATGTGAACTTATTTCATGTCATTTTTTTTTAATGCACACAAGGCTCTTTTCCAGCTGCACGCTGTTTTCATATTCATACACACTGATTCACACCTGGGTGCTGCCTGGAACAACCACAGCCCTCTACCTCTACGTTTTTCCTCTCTCTCTTCCCACCCCTCCCTCTTACTTTCTCTCCATCTCTTTCTCTCTTATTCTCTCTTGCTCCATCCCTTCATCCATCCCTCTCGGGCAGTATTCAGTGGAGGAGCGAAGTGACAGATGCAGAGGCCCTGACCTGCAGAGTGCAATCCTGACCCCTGTTCGGCACACCGCTACATGTCAACACACTGTTATATCATCCAGCTGTGTGTGTGTGTGTGTGTGTGTGTGTGTGTGTGTGTGTGTGAGAGAGAGAGAGAGAGAGAGACTGTGTGTCAGAAGTGCATGTAGGTGTGTAGAAACATACTATTTGGGGATATAAATGGAGAAAAGCTGTTCATATTGTGATTTTGTATGTGATATAGGGAATGTGTCTTGAAGGTTGATTGCATGTCACACTGTGTGAGATGGGTCTAACAAAGTGTTGGTCTGGTACATCAGATTGTGCAATGGAGGCCTCTTGATTCGTAGTGCTGTGAATACAAACAAGACTAAGATACTACAGCCATGCTAACGGCTCAGTGAAGCTCTACTTAGGCACAGCGATGCTTTGAGCTAAATGCTAATGTCAGCATGCTAACATGCACGTTTAGCAAGTCTCACATTAAAATATTAACCATCTTAGTTTTGTGTATTAGCATGCTAACATTTGCTAAATAGCAAAGAAAATGCAAAGTACAGCTAAGGCAAAAATTTTGACCTGAAAAGTATTAGGCCTACAAGTCATCCTGAGGGAAACATGAACATCAATACCAAATTGCATGGCAATCCATCAAATATCTGAACTTTGGTTCAGATATTTCAGTCTGAACCAAAGTGGTAGACCGACTGACTGAACAACCAACATTGATATCCCTAGAACCATGTCGCTAGCATGGCTAAAAAAGTGTATATGAAAGCAGGGACTTGCCATAAACATGCGTCATCCATCTGCGCTGCTTTCAAGTTTTGAAAATGCAAAAAACAAGCTTTGGAAATAACACCTGCACTGTTTTTTTCTTAACTTTATTCAAACATTTTGCATTAAATGCTTATGTATTCTGCATTATTTCATGCTATGTGCAAACCCTTTCACCAGAAACAAATGTTGATTTTTTTGCAATTTGGAAAACCAAGGATAACATTAAGTGAACCTGTCTTTGGTCTCCAAAGCTCTGAATCAGCCACCAAATGAGCTCTGGTTCTTGAACTGGTTCCGTTCAGGATTCTTGGAACCTTGGTGCTGTCTAGAGAACCAGCCCCCGTTTCCACCAGTTCTGAGCGGAACCATTGTAATCAAGGATGCGTCATCAACGGAGGACGTTGCACAATGTACAACGGAAGTAAACAGTAGGAGCAAGATGGCGGATCGCATTGATTGCCTGCGAGCTTTTGTTCCAAAACCAACTATTAATGATAAGAAGACGTAGAAGACTATTACCATAAGAGACCAGAGACCATTGTTACCTTCTCCATCCTCTCTTTCCAACCTGTAGAATATGACACGCCCACTGATGTCGCCACAGTTCGCACTTCAGGTCAAGAAAAACCTGCTATTCTTTTGGTTCCAGCTGGGAACCAACTTTTCGGTTCGGAACCAATTTATTTTTGGTTGAAATGCTCCGAACGGTGCAAAATTAGGTGCGTGAACTGGAACGGAACCCGTTCCATGCTAGTAGAAAAGAGGTAACAGTGCGATCTAGGACCACTGTTTAGGACTGATGACTGATTTCACCATATTTCTCTCTCCACTGTCACCTTTCATCTGGGACAATTCAAAATTGCAACATTGCATTGTTGTGTATAGGGACCTTTAGTGTGCATGCATTGAAATGTGTCTTGGTCTGGTGTGTGTATGTTTGGACTGCATCCTGCATGTCTGTCCCAAAGCAGATGGTTTATGAACATCAGTAGATGACGACATCTGCGAAATTACAGAAAGATCCACAGCTGCCAAACACCGACAGAGGAGGCGGCAGGAGACAGAAGACGCCCCAAGTGCTTCTAAACATTGATAATATTTAACCTTAGCAGGGTTAAGTAGTGGAGAGAAGAGTGAGGGACACAGAGACAAAGAGAGAGACAGAGAGAGGAAAGAGGCAGAGGGATGGAGATAGAGGGAGGAAGCCCTGAGGACCCACCGTCCTTTTTAATATTAATAAATCTGACTGGGTTCAAATGGTGGGGAAAAGAGAGCGAGACATAGACACAGAGAGAAGAGGGAGATACAGAGTGAGGGAGGACAGCCTGAGGATCCGCTTCTTAAAGAAAAACACTGAGATTTCAGGATATACTTAATTCTGCATTTTAGCATACACAGCTGCACGGAGAGTGATAGAAGCTTAATGAAAAGTAATGTTAAAGCACAAGTACCGTGATATTCTGCATTTGTCTAATGTCAACAAAGACCAAAACCAACAATTAATTGACTGACTAACAATATTGTGTGTGTGTATCAATGAGCCACATTGTGACACGTTCCTTCATTACTATGAACACACACACTGTAGTAATTTCCTGCTTCCGGAAATACTCACTCAATTCAATTCAATTCAGTTTTATTTATATAGCGCCATATCATAACAAAGTTATCTCAGGGCACCAAACATGGATTCATCCGCAGCTGAAAATAGTCCCCAAAAAATGCACTTTCGGTTTTTAGTTTGCTAAAACCTACAGTGCCCAGCTGTTTTAGGATATTACTGAGCCTTTATAAAAAATGAAACTATATATTTATGAGGCGATTTTTTAAAGATTCACATCTTCACTAGGAACCAGTGTGCTTGGGGCTCAGAGCCACAGACAATAGGGGAGTCAGAGAGTATTGAGAGACAGACTAACACATTGCTGTATTTTTTTAACAGGATATTTAGACAATAAAAAGAAGACTACGAGTCTACAGCTTAACATAAAGCCTGGAAACCGTCTTTATGGTAAGCTAAGCTAACCGACTGCTGCCTCCAGCTGTTGAACATACAGATCTAAGGTATTAATCTTGTCATCTAACTCTCGGCAAGAAAGCAAATGAATGCATTTCCAAAATGTCAAACTATTCCTTTATGTAAAAGTAGCAACATTGCATTATAAAAGTCTGTATTGAAAATGTCACTTAAGTAAAATTACATATGTACTATTAGTAAAATGTACTGAAAGAATTTATAATGCAGAAAAGTGGCTCCTGTGAGTGTTACACAGTTATATTATTGGACTATTATTACTGATGCATTAATGTGTAAGTGACATTTTACTGTTGATAGAGGTGGAGTTGATTTTAACTTCTTGTTATACTGGTAGGTTTAATCTATAACAGTGCATCATATTTTTTAAGCTCATATGTTTTATATGTAAAATCTTAATCTGTAAAGTGACATTACCTAAAGCTGTCAGATAAATGTAGTGGAGAAAAAAGTACCCTCTGAATGGTAGTGGGGTGGAAATATAATGAAGCATGAAATACTCAAGTAATAATAATAAAATAAAAGTAAAAATAATGTTATCTTTGGTTTTACTAGTGATTAAATAGAAGATTCAGTTTTTCTTATTAAATAAATACACGTTTGTAAAGAATGTCTGATATATGGAGCTAAATGAAAAAGAAGATGACTTTTTCCTTGTTAATTAAATACTTTTTTCCTGTTTTGGTAAAGAATGTCTAATATATGGAGCTAATTCCGTCTTTCATTAACAAAAAAAGCTGGTAAAATGCTTGCATTGCTTGAATAAAGTACTTGTTCAATTCATTTATGAAAAATTAAAAATATATGAATGCATATGTATTATGATACATTTTAACCTAGGATACTTTTTTAAAATCAGATTGAAGTGGACCACTAGATTTTGGTAGTATTGTAAATGTCACATTAAACATATTTTATCAATATGTATTTCTAACAATATGAAGTGTGACTTCAATTGAAGCTTTCCTTAACAAAGAAAAAGAAAAGTGGTGACAGGAAGTAGACGCATTTTTCGCATTTTCACGTCCTGGAGTGTCCGCTGGCT
Organism: Macquaria ambigua; assembly: GCA_008360985.2. Classification (NCBI taxonomy): domain Eukaryota; kingdom Metazoa; phylum Chordata; class Actinopteri; order Centrarchiformes; family Percichthyidae; genus Macquaria; species Macquaria ambigua. The sequence goes on from VMKM01001829.1 coordinate 64,438, forward strand.
GACTGGCATGTAGCCTTACATTCTTACAGTCCATCCTCTGTGTTTTCATGTGAGAAAACGGCTATTGTTTATTGTCAAATTAAACAGATAGCTTGTTTAATTAAAGGCATATACCCAGTATCCATTATCCACCTACCAAGACAAACACCACAAAGCAGTATAGAAATAAACACCAATAAGAGCTACAGGCAGTAGAATACAATCTAATAGTAAGCCGTTGGAGAGAAGATGTGACTGAGTGAGGAGATGAGAGAGAAGTAACTGCTGTTTTGACTGGACTTTGTTAGGCTGATCCACTATCTGGGAGCCAAGAGCGCAGGCCTGGTGGGTGGGTGACTGGGAGAGCAGGGCCATGAAGCAGTTGGCGGTGGAAATCCACAAGCTGGGATGAGGTGTGAGGCTGGACTGTGGCAGGTTTGTTTTGGGATAATGCACTAGTGCGTGTCACACTGTGTACTTCAGCTCGTCAAGTCAAATCAATTTGGAGTGACCCACCTCGCTCAGAAAACAATAGCCATTAAGTAGATTGGTTACTTGTAAAAATATGAGTTTTGCCACTTTCAGAACTGATGTGTCACAGCGGGGGAACACGCGCCGCAGTCACAAAGCCTGCAAATGCTCACATTAACCTTTCTTGTTCTTTATAAAAGCTATTTATCCTCTGAAATGATTTCATTATCAGCTCCTGCTTCACTGGAAGCCATAATAGAAGTCCCTTATCAGACATCCATTCTGTGTTAGTACTGCAGCAGTCACTGCAGCGCACCGTTTCTGTCTGTCTGAGATGCTAGGTGCACGCACACACACACACACACACACACACACACACACACACACACAAGTGCAGCTAGAAGTACTGGCACAGTCTTTTAACAAATTTGGGACACACTTGTTCTTCCACGTCATACTTTTATCTATATTTCTGTCCTTTGTTGCTCCACACAAACCACGTCAAAATAACCTCGTTTCCTAAAAGAGCTTAATAAATAAATGCATTTGACTTGATTTGGACAGAATAAAGTTCCTTTCACTTGGGGCACCTTAAAAAATTCATGGGTTTCTAAAATGGCTGGTAGTTTATGGTGTCATAGCGATCGAATCTAATCTAATACAAAAGAGAAGCAGAGTTCAGTTCAATTTCAGTCCCCCCCCAGAACATTGTGTATGGATGAGCAAATTACCAATTACTAATTAATGTGTTGTAACTTGATTAAGCAACGACAATATTGTTGTTTCTACACTTTTACAGATTAAACGAATGAGCTATAACGTGTTAATCAGTGAGTTTTAAAGATGCTAGGTGGATTTTGTTACCTTCACACAGAGCCAGGCTAGCTGTTTCCCAGTTTCCAGTCTTTGTGCTAAGCTAAGCTAAGCTAGCCAGCTGCCGGCTCCAGCAACATATTTACTGCGCAGACATGAGAGTGATGTCAATCTTGCCATCTAACTCTCGGCAAGAATGTGAATCAAAATATTGCTCAGAATGTCTGACTAGTTGTTAAAGCCCCAGTCATTGAGTCATGAGTTTATAATGTGCCTTAGTGCTGCATACTGTATTAAAGCCGCTGAAAACGTAATTGTCTTTTAAAACCTAAGGTATTTGTCTAAAACATTAAATATTAATGACTGAATAAGCAACAACAGAATATCAAAATAAAACATTACTATTATTTAGAGTTTAAAACTCAAAAGCTCTAGTCTGCTTCATCAGGACTGTGAGTGTGGTTTCATCAGATTTAATTGACAGTGCTGGCAACATTACTAAACAACCCCACATTTGTAATCAAATAACCAAAATTCCAAAAACCAAAAAGTGTGCCCATGCAGGACTCCATCACTTAAAGTCCCCCTCCACTCAAAAATATGTTTTCCTTCTTGTTCCTCCAGTTGAATGTTTGAGCTTCACTGTACAGAATGATGTCTGTGCAGAGTTTGACACAAGCAGGATGTTTATAATGTTCATCTGCTGAAAGTGGAAAGTTTCCATGTGTTCATTGAAAAATCACATTTTAAGGGGAGGTCCTACAAGCATGATGTGTGACATCACAAATAGTTTGGTAGCCAATCCTGGTCCAGTATTCAACTTATACAAGTGTGACGTGGAAACTTGAAGCTGCCAGCGCACACACACTGAGAATGAACTTTACAGTGAAGCAGGAAACAGCTGTCGTCCAGCAGGAAAACTTATATTTAGAGATTTTGGATTTTTTATGATGTAATTTCAAAGATTTTAACAAGATAATTGAACTTTTTTTGTGAAAAAAAAAAACATATCAGATACAATTTATAATTCAAAGTAGAGCAATTTATATGCATGTTAAAACATGTCTGGAGGGGATCTTTAAGACTATTGCTAATAATTAAATTGCTGCATTGTAAACCTGCAGCCTTCAGGCCTCCTGACGGGCTGGGGCTCCTGGGCAGTTGCCTGCTTTGCCTGGTTGGTAATCCAGCCTTGCCTCTGAAGGTGGTGCAGATAAACTGTAGGATTTGTGTTTCTTTTGGGGTTCAGAACATTCTAATAGTTGTTAAGCTAAATAAACCATTTTAAAAAGCTGAAAACAGGACTACTCTTTCTTAGCTTGTGAAAAGTTGACATCTTGGAGATACATGCTTTTTGCAGTTTACATTACAGTCAAAGACTTTTGAAGCAGCATTTATCTTCACGTTGGAAAATAAAACAGAAACACTTTATTTTACAGGTGTATAATTTCATTGTTATTTCATAGGAAGTTTCCAGAAAAGAATTATGTATTCTGGTACTAATTATAGGAAATTAAGTTCTAAGTTAGTCATGCTGACTTTCTAAGCAGTTGTGGATTTTCAGAGAAATTTCCATGAAAGAACTGTTACATTTAAATATAACTTGCAGAAAACAGTGGGGGTGGAAGATTTATTTCTAGCTACAGCCGTACTGTTGACTAAGATTGTGTTCACTGGTGTAACTAGTAAAATGTGAGCTCTTCTGACATCTGTGTCATTGTGAGCACAGCATGCGCTTTAAACACAGTGAATCAGCCATCCATTAGCATCCTACTAACCACGCATTAGGCCAGCTCAAGGCTTAAGAGGCTATTACCCATTCTGACCCATATTGCTTGGGTATTTTACACACACAAACGTCGAAGTACATAGATACACATGTACAGTACATACACATATCCTGCAATGCATAGAAATGCCATATGTTTAAATGGACAGCATGGATTATGTTGTACATGTGATTTCCTCAAGAGCACTACATTAGCATTCCTGTTAGCAGGATGTCCAGTATCACAGTCTATTACTTGTGATGGGATGTTGATATCATGGCCACAGCTCCAGAATACTGCAGATCATGTGTTGTAGGGAGTGGATGATAAGATTACAAGATCATGTTACTCTGATCTAAAGGGACTACAACAGAAAGTGGACAAATATTGGTTAACAGCTCAAACACGTCATTTCCTCTGGGGATGGGGTGGGGGAGGGTCATGTCTCAAATTTTTTCCCGTGCACCCACAGTAATAAGCTTTAGGGAGCAGTAGCCACTGCTGCACCAAATGACTATGGGCTCTTTTTTAGCCCTGGGTTTCGCCTTTCAGGCTACACATGCGCCCAACCCTACCTTGTTGGTTGGAGGTTGTTTGGGCCACACTCCAGCCTGAGAGGAAGGCTGCAGACACTACTCAGGGCTGAAAGTAATGCCACCTTGGCTGCATGTTTTTTGGGTAAAAGTTTACATTCAATATTCCATATTATGTTAGAATTGAGCATGAACACAATGCAGAAAAGCACAGTGGTCTTTTTAGTAAAGCTGCATATCCAACATTATCTATCATCAAGTATAAAAAAAAAACTATGTATGACATAAGTAGGGTTAGTGCAATATAGATCAGAACCTCTGATTTCATTGTGTCTGAAACCAAATGTAGGCTATGGTTATGCTTAAAGAGAAGCTTAACTCTAAATTCACTTTTTTAGTGTTAGTAAATTATATGTACAGTCACTTTCCAATGGAAATAGCTAGCCTGCATCTTATGGAGCCAGGACAAGGATTTGGCATTGAAAGTAAAATCTGAACTGAAAAAAAAGGAACCATTGGCATTGAAACATTTGTATTGGAAAAAGTTGTATTGGCACTTTTTTTCTGTTTTTCTGTGACAATGTTCTGATATTTTCTTCATGTCACTATTTTCTCACTGACAGTGGTTTTCAGTTTCAACTTTCTGTCACTGTTTTGGCGTGGAGAGGAGGGGTTTGAGGGGAGGGGCAAGGAGAGCGTGAGCTCCATAGGCTCTGCCCAAAGCCAACAAAGTCTGCCTCTAAAGCTTAGTAATTATTAGTAGTTATTTATTGCTTGTTTAATCCATACAAAACCCAGAGTGTTGCTGACACTTCCTGCAGTCTCCACTGGTTGCGTGGCAACCTCATGGTGACAAAAACCTCCATGTGTAACGACTCAGTGAGCTGTGGAGATGCTGGTAGGTGGATTTTGTTACCGTTGGACAGAGCCAAGCTAGCTGTTTCCCTCTGTTTCCAGTCTTTATGCTAAGCTAAGATATCTGGCACTAACTACATACTTATCGAACACACATTAAAGTAGCACCAATCTTCTCATCTAACTCTCGGAAAGAAAGTGACCAAGCATTTTCCCAAAATGTGGGTGTTCCATTTTGTAAGTGTTCCTTTAAAAAGGTTTTAATAATCGAACCACACGCAGCATTCAAAGCCTTCGTAGCTGTGACCTTCAGTGACTTGGTTGCAGCTGACAGTATAGGATTATGTTAGAAGTCCTTTCCAGTGTGCACATTTTACATATTTTTATTTTATGTTTCAGGGCATTTGCACTGCAGCACAAGCTTTGCAGGATTTTCTCTTCGGGTTGGACCTTTGTGCAGATACAGTACACACAAGAGCCCTCAAATAAATTCAAGATTCCAAATTTTACATGTTACTGACAGCAGTTGTCAGTCAGAAAAATAATAATAATGCAGGCCAAATAAAATGCCTTGGTGCCTTCAAACAATGATGCAACTCCACTGTAATCCACTTTGTGTCCCTTCCCCTTTACTGTCTCTCTGTTCATCTGGCTTTCTCTCTTCATCTCTATCTTGTTCACAGATGTCTTTACCTCTAAGACAGAGTAAGAGATAAAGGGAGAGAAGGATATGAGCACATTGACATACAGTAGATGAAATGTAGACTTTTATTTCAGACAGTTTTCTGACACATACACTGTATATCCTGGTTGCTTGTTCAAATATTAGATTTTATTCTTGTTTTATTCAGAAAACTGCTTGCTTGGTTAGTTCACATTACACAGTATTGCTACATGTTGCTTCTCTTCCTCTTCAGCCTTCACCAGTCTGTCAAAACTCTCCCTGAATTCTTACCAATTCTTTTAGTGTGACTGATGTACAATAGCTCTTTGGCATCTTAGCAGTGACAGCAGGGGTGTAAATATAGACAGTGCAGGGAGGGCCCCTGGGGTGGGGGGGCCCATAGAGAGAGTGGGCCCTTGCAAGTCGGAAATACGCCTGTGTTCAAAGAAGAATTCACATTAAATTAAATATGGTGCCATTTGCTATATATGCCCTCGAAAAGGCAAACCCATCTCCATCATGTTTTTCTTTTTGTGGAGGGGTAAATAGTCAGTAGCAATCTATAACAAAATTTTATGCTTATTTTAATTCCAATACAATAGCCTAAGTAACTCATTCAACTGTACAATCCAACACATTGTTGGTAAAATATGTATATGTAGGCTGGTGTGTGTGCTTCATAACTAGTAACTAACGTGCACTAGGACCCATCATAATAGCGGGCCCTGCGGTCCCTTTTACCTCTTTCTGACACTACAGGTATCAGCAATGAAAAATAAACTGGTGACGTATGCAACACATGCTAACTCAGCGACACAGCTGTTAACAAGACTGACTGAATATGGCAGACTGCCTTAATTTAAACGTTCTACAGTGTGCATGCACTTCACCAAAGTCAACTAAACAACTGCCAAATGCAAGATTTGACAAGTCTTGCTTAAATATTTATCTACATCCATCATGTTAAAGTAAGAACTTGTGGCATTTTTTGATAACTTGAGAAGGGCGCTCGCTCCGCCTCAGCCTACTGCCGGTGTTACACCATATTCTGTGACCCGTAGCAGTGCAACAACCATTTTGTCTTCGGGTAATGTTAAATGCAACGTGCGTGCAGAAAAATCTGTGATTTATTTAGCCAATATTTGCTGAATGATAAAGCTGAATTAATATTGTTTCCACCGTGTTGTTATTGTACTTCTGCAGCTGCAGCACAGCCCCGCAGTGAGGAGCAAACAGCTTTTTTCCCCTCGCAGCAAAAGTAAAAATGAGTCACAGAGCAGTGACAAAATATGTGGTGGAAGCCCTACACCCTTCTACACACAATCCCTGTGGTTTAGGTGACACTAGGTGAAATAAAAACAGTACTTCTTTTTTTTAAACTAAGAGATGTCTTCATTCCCCACCAAACAAATGACCTAAAAAGATTTGATAAGGGCTTTGAAAGGATTCGGATTCATTAAGCAAATTCGGAACTGGATTCAGATTCAATAAAATGCTACAGTAACCCCATCATGCACTGCAACACAAAAAAATCTTCTTAAAATCAGAGTTTTTTGCTTCATTTGAATTATGTCAGGCTTATGTCAGGTTGTGTGTCTTCTCTAACAGATTGCTTCAATTTGTCATAGAAAGAAGTCCATTCAGACTTTGTAAACCTTTACATGTTCTACAGCCTGTTTCTTCTCACAACAGAAGTGGTGAGAAGCAGAAAGAACTATCTGATGGTTGGCCCTTTTCCAGGAACATCCTGCCTTTCCTCTCCTTTTTCACCCCACGCTGTTCTCAGTTTGTATTTATTCCTGGACCAGGAGGCGCATAGTGTGTGTGTGTGTGTGTGTGTGACTGTGTGAAAAGCAGGTGCAGTTCGTTGCATTTCTGACCCAGGTGTGCGTGTTCAGCGTGAACATGACCCAGAAAGTTCCTCTGATGATTTGTCTGACATGAGTTATGATTAAACACACACACACACACACACACACACACACACACAAGCTAAACCAATAAATTAGCTTCCACAGAATACGTTATGTAACTTCACAAACACAAACACTGGCCACTGATGCAAAAATCAGAGCGGTTCATGTTTTCATTGTCATTAACTTGGTGACAATCGATGTACAGTACAATTAATGAAAGAAGACCATAGAGACCGATCATTCTTCCTCTAGTATGAAATCAGAAGTCATTACATTTCCAAATTGTACTACATTGTTAAGGCCTGTCACGGAAGCATTTAAAATGGTAACATTTTGCAGTGAAATCAATTAATTCCTATGGAATCGCTGTGGTTACTGGATTTGCTGCAGGGTGACGTAAATCCACGTGAATTTTTCGCTTCAAGTTCAGTACATCTATACAAATACATCTTGTGAAATAACTATGTGAGCTTATTGTCTCGTTAGTGACCGAAAAACAAGCTTGCTAACTGAAAGTTAGTCAACAGTTTGCAAGCAAGTTTGAAAAATGCATTGTGTATCCTTGAGGCCTTATAAATGTAGTGAATGCAATTTCTTCATCATAAAAGATTTGCAAAGCTGATTTTTGAAGGAATTTGAAACCTACGTTTTTTACACTTTTGGCAAATTGGCAATTTTTTTGGCAAATTGCAACATTTTCTACATTACCACCGCCTGTTCAACCATCCATGTATCATTTTATGGTAAATGGTAAATGTAAGCCTGGGACTAATGGACGACCCACTCTACTTCCTGAGTCACAGACATCCCACACTTTACTTGTGTGAATGTGCGTCCACATGTGAGTGCATAAGATACAAACCAAACAGGGGCCCAGTCTTAAAAACATTACTCACTAGCACTACTAGTGGTCAAAAACCCACAGGGTACCTTTAACTTCTCATGTTAAACAATTTCAAAACTATTTTTGTGATGCAAAGACAGCTGGTATGAAACTCAGTCATCAGTCATATTATACTGCTGCCTCACAGATTCAGCAACACAGGAAAATTACAGGGACAATAAAACAGGTGTCACAGCATTACAATTTCACACACCCATAGTCACTTATACTACGATCAAGGTGTTTTCCACCATAGTACTGTACGAAAATCAACATGCCGCTTGCAAGGCATTTGTACCTCATCAAAGTGAACATCTTTCATGTTAATTTTTTTTCATACAGTTGAGGACATGTTTTAAGAAAGTGTTCTTGTTGATGCTTCAACATGTAAAAATTATGTAAATCCTGTAAAATATTTCAGATGCAGGGTATAACTTGAATCATACCCTGCACCTATCTATCACTATTGATAGATAGCATAAAAAAAATCAGTTATTGTAGTGATATGTCATTCTGAAGATGACAGAGTAAAAAAAAAAATTTAAAGATGTATAAAAACGTAACTCAACATCAAGAGCAACAACATAGGGTAGAGATATTTCTAAGCTATGTTAATTAATGAACCTTTGTTTTAGTCTGATTCATTCCCAAATTTCCATAGAAATCCACGAGGACCCAGCTGGAAGGAATAACTTTTCCAATTTCCCAGACAGCAGTCGGCAAAATAGCAGTCAAAACTGGGGCAACCTGCTTCCTTTTGAACCTATGAGTCTGACTGTCAACACTGCAGACATGCACCAGGGAAAGGGATTTTTTGGTCCTAAAGTTTCTATTAAAATATAGGCCAGATAAACCACTTACATATTTCAAGCAGGACCCAAATTATATGAAAGTGACAAGTTGTTCTGGGAGCCAGGACCACAAAACAGACCTGCGATGCATTTCTGTTTTCATAGTTCAGATATTTATATTTATAAAAAATGAGGCAATGTCTATCAGCAATGCTGCTTTTCTATATACTGTATGATGTGTATTAATACAAACACAAATAGTGTGAACCTCAGGATCAAAAAAGTAAACTAGTGAGTTACTACTGGTTTATACTTTTCTACAATGTATTAAAGGGGTATGCCAGTGAGTTAGTATTACATTTCCATAAAGTTGGGGGACTCATTTGGGGGAATTGCAGGTTATTTTATTCTATTTTAAATTATGTCACAAAGTCTTTGTCAATCACAACAAATAGAGCAGAGTCTTAATAACTGGACAGCCAATCAACCAATTATTTCTTTTTTAAATTTTTATTTAATTATGTATTTTTTATTTAATATTGACACTGGGTCTTCATACACTCATGCATTAGCCGATTTGCCCTGCTGTATGGAGTCCTGAAACTGACAAAATGTCGTAAAAGGTTATCAGACAAGTCAAAAATAAGACTGATTACATTAATAATTAATAGGCCTACTGTTAGTTGAATAACTAAAATGGAGCATAAAAAGAAACATAAGGCTTTCTAATTTTCCCTTACCCCCCATCAGTTGGTAAACAAGCAAAAAGCTTTTAATTATTTTTCCTTTACTTTCTATCAGTTGATAAAATTAATTTATTTTACTCTTCTTACCATTTATCCTTCACTATCTCATTTTATTTTTCAACTCCTTCAGTCACTGTATAAACTCTTGTAAAAGTAGCTATAGCATTTTAAGCAGCAAGCTAACGCTAACATAGTTAGCTAGCTAATGCTACTTGGAAGTTCACAGACACCATGCTTCTATCTTCACACTATTATTTTCATCTTCAAAAGTATGTCTCTTGTCTTCATCAAGGAGCACAATGGAAATAAGGATAAGAGTAATTTATTCTACAAATCCCTTTTTGTCCAGCAATATGTTTGCTTAAAAACAGGAGTAAATGGTGCATTTGTTGGGAGCTATTTTCAGCCATGGACTAATTAGATTTAGATTACAGAAGTATACAGACAATACGTGTTAGTAGGATCAATTCATTGTTGGTTTTGGTCTTTTAATCGGATATGTTGACAATAAGAAAAATATAGAATATCACCGGACTTATCCCTTAAGAAGTTCACGGATTTATAAGTAGTGCGAGTCTATGCCTTCTAACATCATTACACTGGACAAAATTAACCCTGAATACACAATGCTTTTAAATGTGGTCAACAATAAAGTGATTTTCAGTAAACTACAAATAGATAAGATTATTTTCATGTTTTGGCCCTAATGGGGAAAAAGGTCTTTCTAAACTCTACAACCTGAAACCTTTTTTTAAATCACTTCTTTGATGCTCGATCTTCACCACCACCAATCTTCTCCCTCTCCATCTCATCTCAAAGCTTATTTCACATCTGACATGTGTCAGAGACAGATGTTTAAAAATAACATTTTCTTGGGAGAATCAAGCTGTTGAGGGTGCTGCGTGTCATGCAGTAATCTCATATTCTTAAGAAGATATGGGGCTGGGAGAATAGTGTGGGTGGTGTGGGTGTTTGTGAGGATTGTTGAAGAACAGCTAAACTGTACTATTCAAAGAGGGTCTTTACATGAGACGGCTGTCAGCGGCGGTGGATAGCACTATTAAGGGTGACACAGGTCACAAGCTAATCCTACAGTCCTGGGTAAAATAAAATGTAAAAAGAGAAGACGACTGTGGGGGAGGGTTATACATAGATAATATAAAAAGGATGAGTCAGGGGACAGGGCTGCATTACAGGTTCTATGTCCTGTATTCCTGCTTTATTGAAGCAGTAGAAGATGCTGAATATCAGTGGGTGAGATAAAATATTATATATTATTAAAACATGTATCAGTCAGTCACCACCTACAATGCTTAAAGCAAAATAAACTTTGTCACACAGTACTATTGTAATGCTTCCATTTATATGACTGGCAGTTAGTTTAGTAACATATGAAAGCAGAGTACTATGCAAATCCACTGCTGCTTGAACCACGTCCATCACACACAAACTAAATGTTATCCTGGGGGATCAGTTGAATTACAAGGTGCACACAGTGCTAAACTATCAAACAAGCCATTTACTTATGCCTCTAAAACCAAAGGGTTTATCAAAATAAACCTCTTAGCTCCCTCTATAGTGTGCAATTTTGTTGCAGTGTCACAGGTTCAAGTCCAACTAGATTACATATCTTTCTTTTCTTCCATATTCCTTTCCATCCTAAAATCTGTACTATCCAATTAAGCAGAAACACCCCCTCCAAACACGCAAACAAAAAGATCGAGGAAGGATTATCCTGCGATAACAGTGGCTTGCAAGCTAGGAGCAAGACGTCAGCGTGGGTGAGCTCAGTTTAAAGAATATTTCTTGAACTAATTAAGCATCCAAAGTGGCTGTCCCAGGCCAAATTAAAGATCAGAGATCTGGGGGAACGTTCAGGCTGATGCAATGACCCCAAAAGATCGAGAGTTTTCCTCTCTTTCAATCACTCACTTGCATCAGCCTGACCAATAGGAAGTTTCTTCATGACTATGTTGAACTTTTTACCAAAGACCTTTTCTGTAGTCCAAATAGTAAAGGCTCACAGACACATGGCAGATCTCGGCTCATTAGCTCATTTTTTGTCCAGATATTGATATTTTTACCCATATCTCCATATACACAGTGCTTTTGAAACACTGCCAAAGGGTGAGCTCAGACATGCCTTCACATTTTTCTTAAATGTATAGAAACTCTCTTGACAAAGTTGATGCAGCCATTTTTACTGACATATTTCTTTAAATAACTGCCCTGCGCTTAGTGTGACATTTCTCAGCAATTTGGTAGTTGGTGTAGATGGAGGAGGCTTTTAAGGTTAAAAAAGAATCATAAGAAGAAGAAGAAGACACGTGTGAACTTCAACTGTCAAATGACTCGCAAGCATATTCAGCTCTAAGGCTTGTGGTTGGGTTGTGCTAGGTGAGTACTGCTTTAGTTAAATAGCAAAAGATTTTCAGCAACTAAAAGAAACATGTTGGGAAATAAACTTATTCACTTTCTTGCAGAGAGTTAGATGAGAAGATTGATACCACTCTCATGTCTGTACAGTAAATATGAAGCTGGAGCTAGCAGTTGGTTAGCTTAGCTTAGCATAAGGACTGGAAACAAGGGCAACAGCTAGCCTCTGTCCAAAGGTAACAAAACCCACCTACCAGCACCTCTAAAGCTCACTAATGAACACGTTATATCTTGTTTGTTTAAACCATACAAAAACCAAAGTGTAGAAATGACAATTCATGGTTTCATGATGATGTTTTTAAGAAACTAAATAGTAAGTTATGTGTCAGTACATTAGAATCAAGGAGCAAGGGCGTCTTTATCGAGTGTTCAAAGGAAATCTACACTTTATTACACCATGGGTTTCATTTCCATTGCTCAGTTTTGATAAAATTGTACTCACCAAAGTAATTCCTGAGATCTCAAAATGTGGTGACATTGCTAAAATGATCCAATGGGCAACAAGGTTGAAAACAAACCACCAGGCTAGCAAAATTGATTTGGGAGAGAGAATGAGGTAAACGGTAAAATGACGCTGTAAACTGTAAACATCCAGGCTCCTTGGTTCCATTGGTACAATTTTTGCCCTATACACTCTGTTTTCCTGTGATATGAAGGATAATTATGGAGCCAGGGCAGTGACAGTAATATTTGGCATTGAAACATTTGTATTGGAAAAAGTTGTATTGGCACTGAAACAAGTTTCATTGAAAAATAAAAGATTTTTAAAAGTTTTTTAAAAAAATCATTTTATTTTGATTTTTTTTTTGCATTCCGATGTGTTTTTCAATGACAATGCTCAGATTTTTTCTTCATGTCATTCTTTTTTCAGTGACAGTTTCTTTTTTTCGCTCTCAGGGTTTTTTTACGATGTCAGTTTTTTTTCAGTGTCAGTAGTTTTCAGTTTCAACTTTCTGTCACTGTTTTGGCGTGGAGAGGAGGGGTTTGAGGGGAGGGGCAAGGAGAGCGTGATTTACATATAATCTGCATACTAAGGAGAGAACGTCACACTTCACTTGTCCTGAACCATCCGTCTTCTCGTCCGCTCCGAAGCCTCTGGCATCACCGCAAACCTACGGCAATGGCCTCCACGAGTTCACCGGGAACTATTGAACAGCAAGTAAGTCTGCTTCTCTCTGCCATTGTTTGCTCACATAGAACCGGGCTGGGTGAAAGTTAACTTTCAACTGACGTTATGCTGGTCTGGCAGAGGTCCGCTGGAATTAGCTTCCAAAAATGGAAGCTAATCTGGTTTAAAGAAATTCTTTGACAGCTTTCTTGCCAGGAGTTAGATGAGAAGATCGATACCACTCTCATATCTGTAAGGCTACAGTAAGCAGTCGGTTAGCTTAGCACAAAGACTGGAAACAAGTAGAAACAACTAGCCTGGCGCTGTCCAAAAGGTAACAAAATCTGCTTACCAGCACCTCTAAAGCTCATCAACACGTTAAACCTCATTTATTTAATCCGTACAAAATCCGAAATGTAAATCTTTAGTTTTTGTCCATTGTAAAGGTAGAAGCTGCAGCAGTGTACTATCTGTGTAGTATCTGTACTGTTGGTGACCTCAGGGAGGGCGGATTTATCCTATAAGAAATGAATAGATCCAGAACTTTTAAAACACAGCACGACTAATGAAATGGCAGCGAGCGTCTGCTCTCAGCTGGAGTAAAGTAGGTTGAGGTAGTTCACCCTTACCATGTGAAAGTCTGCTCCCGACTGCTCTTAAGCTCGCAGCAGTACCACATTGTGAGGAGCCTCGGAGTTTTCCAAAGATCTTAGAGGTTACAGGTTTGTGAGTGGATGTTTGGTTGTTAGAACTATTTGGACAGTGTGGGTGGAGGAAGTGAAGGTGTTATGACCTCCCTCCCTCAGCAAATATGAAAGAACTTTGAGTACTCTGCTGGCCAACAGCCTTACTGGAACATGGGGATTGAATGAATATGAAACAGGGAGGTGCTGGAAACACATAAGGTACAGTCTGCTTTCTGTTGATTAGTAAAGGTTATTACACTGGCTGAGGAAAGGTAAGGACAAGATGAGACATCTGACCAGGTGTCAACAGACCTGGCTTTACAACAGAGAAAGTGTTTCAGCTCCCACACAAAACTTCTCTGATCCAAGCTGGCTTTTGTCCACTTTTCCTCATCAACATGTTTTCAAAGCACGCCGACTAATGTCTCTGTTTTATTTGTGATCCAGCTTGGACTGCCAAGTTCTGTCTATGAAGATAATGAACTGTTACCAGCATTAGAGCTGAAGATCTTTGGTTGACTATGCACTGACTTCTGACAGGGCAGGTTTACTGTCATTTTATGTCTGCCAGAATAGTACACCATGAGTGCATTTTTTCTTTTACATTCAGTTGTAGTGTTATTCTGAAATGCATGTTAGTTTTGGTCAAATTTGAATCTAGTTTCAACAAGACTAATGTATGGAAGCAGATTTGTGTCAATATAATCAAACAAAAATAAGATGTTTTACTTTTGAGATGAATTTTTTTGAATCATTGAGTTTTATTGTCTCTAAAATTCTTATTTTTGTCTGATATTTAAGAAGTATTGTTTGATTATATTGACACAAATATGATTCCATACTAATGGAGATAAACAATCACATTGTGCTTATTTAATAAGAGACCTTTTCAAAGTGTTCGTGTTTAGACGCGCAACATTTGGGAGGAGGAGATGCAAATTTACAGGGCTGCAACTAACGATTATTTTCATTATCAGTCAGCCTTTTATTTTCTCTATTAATTATTTGCCTCAGAAAATATCAGAAAATAGTGAAAAATGTAAATCACAATTTTTCCAAAACCAAGGTGACATCTTCAAACTGCTCGTTTTCTCTTACCAATAATCCAAACCCCAAAGACATTCAGTTCATTTTAATAAAATTAAGAAAAGCAGCAAATATTCACTTAAGAAGCTACAACCAATTAACTTTGGGTGTTTTTACTTAAAAATTACCAACAATTTATCACAATTATTAAATTTATCGCAGTAAGTGCTGATTAATTTTCTGTGAATCAACAGATTCATTGATTAATTGTTTCAGCTCTACAAATATATGCAAATAGCCGCTGCACCTGATTTATCACTGCAGACAGACCACTGCAGCAGAGAAAATTGTGTCTGAGATTGAACCTCCGAGAAAAGCAGGTCGAAACTGGGAGTGACAGAAAGAGAGGGAAACGGTGAAAATGCTTCAGTGGCAGGAGTAAGGAATATTGCAGCAAATTAAAAAGATGTATTACAAAGTTCATTTGCAGACGCTCTAACACAACATAAAGTAGCAGCTTGTTATTTTCCACACAACTTGACATCTTTGTTAAGTAGGCATAGGCATGTTTTAATCTTTTTACAGCAATGATCTAGTTGAAGGAGTTCAATAGTTTTACCATAAATCATAACTTATTCAATCACTGATTTCCTCACATACAGTATAGACGTGCACTTGCAGGATGAATACACACTTGCAATACCAAACATGTCTTCTCTTCAACCAGTTCAAGATCAGCAGCAGGAAACATTGCTTTTCAGACATGTGCAACACCCATCAAAAGCCCGGCATTAGATCTTGATTAGCAGCACTTTATGCTGGGCTCATTTACATGTGTAGTCTTAGTAAATACCCTACTAACTTTTGCAAATTTTTGTGCCCATGAGGGTAATTTGCAGACGGCTTTGTAAATATGAAGCTTAGCAAATAAGAGTCTACAGTCATGGCAGCAGTTTTGTTAGGCTGTACTCAGTGGGGATCAAAGGGTACAAATGACCCTGGCCCAAGACCCAGGGGGGGCCATGCAAAGGTCTATGGCTGACCCTTAAATGTGACTTATATCACTGACAATACAATGTATACATATTTACATGATAAATAAATTTATTGTTATTATTAAAACATATTTCAACTTATCATCTGATACACACACCCCCCCGCTGTTATTGTGAAAATGGTGCGGATGATGCCCAAACACTTGGCCAGTCTGATGTGTCACATGTGCCGCTAATGTAAAGCGAACTGCAGCCTGACTAGCTCAGTCAAAATGCCTCACCAAAAATCAGGGGCTCAAAAAAGAAAAGCCAGGATACAGAGAGAAGAAGAAAATGAAAGGAGCAGAGAGGCAATGGCCAAATTTCTGGCCAAAAAAAAAGTGTGAAGAAGCACCAGATTGGACACGTGAAGGAACGTGGCAAAGGTGAGGAGCTAGGCAGACTAGAAAATAAAACTTTAGCTAGCTTAACCTTTAAGTAACGTTAGCACGTTGACTTAACTAGATTAAAAAAACACTGCTGCGCTGCCTTTATGAGGCTATTATACATGCTGGTATTAATGCTTGTAATTAGTGAATGGTTTGGCTTAAAGCCAGCAAGAAAATAATCAGGCTGTTCCTATGATATCACCCTCTATCAGAAACTGAGTGAGAGACGAGTATCCCCACGCAGACCAGGTCCACTGCCTGGAGGTGAGCGCGCATTCAGCAAAATGAAACTCATTAAAAACTATATGCGCTCCACGATTAGCCTGGAAAGGCTCAATGGACTCACCATCCTCTCCATTGAGAGAAAACTGGTCCGAAGACTGGACTTCAAGGACATTATCAGAGACTTTGCTGCAAGAAAAGTCAGGCGACTTGCATTTGGACCTAAACACTAGTCAGCAGCACATCACAAGTCATAGGATACAGCTGCAAAGATGGTTACAATACAATAAGTTATACATGTGGGTAAGCCTCTGTTTTATTATCATCATTTCAGTTGACGTCCATATACTCTATACAGTATTTCAGTTCTGCACACAATTTGACCAAATCTTTGATTAATGTAGCAAGATTGAATTTGATAGATGAAGAGTAAATTTATTTGTTCACTCATGCTTTGATCTTATGATTTAATTTTCTCTCCTTGTTTTGCTGTAAGGTAAAAGGAGGAATATAACTGTCACAGTCTAGGCTAATTTGAAAGAAAATGTTTCTCTGTGTTTTATAATAACTTGACCTTTTGTGCTTTCTTGTGTATGAAACACAGAGCATGGCCTGGATGGCCAAACACTGGGTTTGGAAATGTTTCTCCATCTGTGTCACTTCAAGGCTAATGGCCAGAGCTTATGCAAAATTGCCCGTGTTGGTATTAGAGCTAAGGGTGGGTGGGTGTTGGTGGTGCTTGAGTGGGTGTGGATGAGGGGCCCAATTTGGAAAATTTTGTCCCCCTGTCCATAATTCCTAATGGCTGGCCTGATCACAGGTACTAACAACCATCGCTTCAGATGTTTGTCCACATGAGTACCCTTACTTCTTATTTGGTTACCGCCACCTCCTGGTAAGTCTACCAAGACCCGCCCTACTCTGTCTCTGATTGGCTAGTGTTTGTTGCCATCGTTGGTTTGGTTGGTTAGGTTTAGGCCTGAGGAGTGAGATGGTTAGGGTTAGAAAAGAATTCAGTGTCAGAACCAATCGGAGGCAGAGTAGGGGCGGGTCTTCGTGGAATACGGGTGGGAAATAAATAACGCCTGCTTAACTGCGTCTGTGTAATGTATGTAAAGAAATGCATACAAAAATACATTTGAACTGGGATATATTACCAAGATGAGTATAAATATAAATATATCCAAGACACATGCGATGATCATGTCATGCAACTGCTGAATTAGGGAACTGGCACTGTTTTGGTCCAATTCAGGCACTGGCTGTACTTAGGCACAGCAGGGGTTTGAGCTAAATGCTAACAACAGCATGCTATCGTGCTCACAATGACAACACTAACATGCTGACTGTTTGTTGATGTAATTAACATAGGGTGGAGTGGCTTTTAAAGCTACATGTTCACTTGTTAAGAGTCTGATAGAAGCTGGAGCCCATCCCAGCATGCAGTGGGCAAGAGTCAGAGAGAACCCCTGCACAGGTCCCCAGTCTATCAGAGCACAGACATACAAACATGTTGACACCTTGGCAGTTTATGGCTTCCAGTCCGCCTAACCTGCATACTGTCTCCTGCACTACTGGATACTGCATTTATTAGCTTACAATAAAACGTGTCACAGTAAAGTGTAGGGCTTATGAACATATAGCCTGTCTGAGATCAGCCGAGCTGCAACATCAGCATCACTGCTGCGAAAAGTGATGATATTCCAGGGTCTCGACCTTCCTTTGGTCATCATGGGGGATTTACAGCCATCTGCTGCTGAGCTTCTGTCTTACCCTGCATCTTTATGTGTGTGTGTGTGTGTGTGTGTGTGTGTGTGTGTGTGTGTGTAGACAGGGTCATTTCTCTCTAACCCCATTGCTGTGTATTCTTGTCACTCTTCCATCTTTCCCACAGCATATTTTTCCTCTCTTTAAGTTGGTCTCTCTGACTTTCACTCGTGCTGTGATAACTCTCAGCATCAAGACAAAGGTCATATTTAAAGAGACAGTGAGACAGGGCGACTGTAAAACCATCCTGCATGATCGCTCACTGTTTGAAATACCACTGCTTTATAGCGCCTCATAGTTTGCCCGAATTTATCATCCATCAAATATTATGTCAAAAAAGAAATGGCCAATAAAAACAATAGAATAAACTGACCCCATGATGTAATGCTACATGACACAAAATAATAAAACATAATACAGCCAGGCTCAAATGCAGCAGAACTGACACTGATCTAATATACATGAGAATATCTGTGGGCTTAAACGTGAAATACATTAACAATGAACGTGAAAAAGGGAAAGGTAATGAGATGAAGAGAAGAGGGGATGGAAGGAAGGAAGGAAGTAATGAAAGAAATAAGGAGTAAAGCGACAGGAGGGGAGGGGGAAGAGAATGGGCCTGATTCATGAAATGTTCATACGCACAGATTTGATCTTAAATTGTGCGTACGAGGAAAATAAAGGTTTTTTTATTTCCAAAATGTTTGTATGCAAGAACAAAATTTACAAGTGGGGGACCACTCTTAAACTGATAAACACATGTTTTTATTGTGGTTTGTAGCGAGTGCAAGGTCAGAAAATAGAGAATAAAACACAACTGATAAGAGTCAGTGTTTTTTATCCAAACTGCTTATTTGTGCAATACAAAAACAATCCGGTGATCTGCTTGTAATTGCGTGAGGTAGAATAAGTCACTACTGATGGCACAATTAATCAATGTACATTCCAGCACAGATAACATTTGAGTTTCTCTTGAGTTTCTATGCCTGTTTTTACATTTTGCACCCATTACTTTTACAACTCGTGCAGTTTACGACAAAAACGTCTCACGTTGATCTCCTCGTAAGCTCTCTCTGTCTCCGGTTTGTTCTCTATGATGAGATACAACACTGCTGGTCAATGTTAGGGGAATGAGAGCTGAAACAGGCTCTGTGTGTCTATTTTGCACACCTACATACTGTACAGAAGCTGCTTAATAACATCAGTGCAGTAATAAGAATAATGGCAGAATTAAGTCAGAGGATCAAATTAGAAAAACTAACGCACTAAACTTTCTGAATATCACATTTAGTTCCACTGATAGACACCTGATACTTAATGACAGCTGCACTGTTCTTCACTGTGTTACTCTTTGACGGATGTTCAGTTCTAGTGTCTTTTTAGGACAGTATTATAATTACGTACCTGTCACCTATTCATCAAAAGAGAGATTAACATTTTTTTCCCAAAAAACATGCAGAAGAGGATGCCATAGTTTTATCCAGCCCTCAGTAGTGTCTGTAGACTGCTCCACTAATCACTGCTTAGAGCAGCCTGTGTGTAGCCTGAGAGGTGAAAAGCAATGCCTTCTGATGTCTTCTGTGGCTCTTTAGGGAGTTTTCCAAAGTTTGAAAAAATAACCAAGGGTCTAATGAAAAACGCTACTGAGTTGCATTATGGGAGATGTAGGATCCAGTGATTTTGGAGCTTGACCAAGTACATACTAGGGATTCTGAGTCAGGATATCTCAGATTCTGCTGCTTTAATTTTGACCATTCTTCTTTTAACCTGTCTCTTGTGAGTCCCCCAACTTTATGGAAGTGAGACACTAAATTGCAGGAGTACTCCTTTAAAATAAATTTATTCCGTCAGACACAAGTAAGAAGAA
Source organism: Macquaria ambigua (assembly GCA_008360985.2). Classification (NCBI taxonomy): domain Eukaryota; kingdom Metazoa; phylum Chordata; class Actinopteri; order Centrarchiformes; family Percichthyidae; genus Macquaria; species Macquaria ambigua. The sequence goes on from VMKM01001829.1 coordinate 84,393, forward strand.
AGGAGACTGAAAAACACAGCTGAAACGCCACCTGTGTAGACAGGCTTTGAGGGATAAAGCTGTAGGTGCATTGTAATAATTGAAGGTGATCTAAATGAGTGTACATGGGATTATGGCCACAATAAGAACTCTGTTTAGAGAGATTTTGGTGACTAAAAGTGCAAAAAGTGAGGTGGACAAAAAGAGGATTTTGAAAAGAAAGGGGGGCGCTGCACCCTCATTTTTCTTCGTTTACTTAAATTCTGTGTGCAATAGCAGCCAGATGAGCCACCACCTTCCAACCACTGCACAGCACGCAGCAAAAGACATCTGCTGCAGCCTCTCCCTTTGGACTTTGAGGCTCTTTGAGTTGCACTCAAGTGTCAGAGCGCGATTCAAATTCTGCTCTCCTATGGGTGCCCCCAGTGGCCGGCTGGCTCCACGTTCCCTCAGCATCTGAAATTAGCGGTGGGACACTTTCTTTGAGATGGCACCTGAAGGGCCGTCTTAAAGAGGACACTGGACCATCACTCCTCCTTCAGATTCCTCAGCTCTGTGACTGAAATGAGTCCCGCAAGTGTCTGATACTGGACAATTTCAACTCATTTTTTTCTGCCTGCAAGGACTCAGACACCCTCAGGCACACATGAACCCTGATGTCTGTGTCGGCGTCTATGCTGCTGATCTTATTTAGTTGTGTTTTTCTTCTCCCAAGACAACAAATACCAACTAGCAAGATAACACACAGCATGACATTACCTACATGTGTTTGTTCAGCTGTAACACATTCATATTTTTTTAGCTAGCGAGCTTTCACACCTGACCTGTTTGGTTTGGTTCGTTTAGGCTGATGTGAAAGCTGTCAAACTCTGGAGAGTATGATTGACAAACGGACCGACGGACTAACAAACAGACTACCTGAAAACGAGGGTGTTTCCAAGGAGGTGCGATTTGTTTGTTGTGTAAAAGCAAAACAGACCGAGCACAGGGCTGTAGATGAGTAGATAGAGTAGATATGTAATTATAGCAGAAATTCAAAAGCTAAACTACCATTACATCCATCTTCTGGCTGTGAACTGTCAAGGAACTGGAGAGAATAAGCGATCTGTAGGCCTATAAGCATCGTATATATTTAGGCAATATCATTTGGTCAGTAGTGGAAGATGTACTCAGATACTTAAGTACCAATACAACAATGTAAAAATACATTATATGTAAATGAAATATATTATTACATGATCAGATCACAGACTGTATATAAAGATGGACGACGCGTCTTCACTTCCTCCCACTGTACAAAAATGAAGCTAAAATATCCCGGATACAGGAGCTGCCATCTTGCGCTGGTGACGTCATTTAGGGCCAGAGTCTGTGCAGTAGTGATCCGCAGTATCGAGGTCCCGCCCATACACCTGACTTAACCAATCAGGAGCACACTCACAGTTGTCAATCATGATGTCACACCCCCTTTTTATAGCATCAAATAACTAATTAAAACCAAACTTATCAGAAAAACGAACACTTGAACAAACATAAGTGTGATAAGAACTACCTAAAATGACAGAAACCATCTTCGGGAACATTTTATTTGATGTGTACTTTGATTTTTCAGTTTGGCCCATGTCCCATCCGCTAACATGGAGGGGGTCGGGGTTCATGACCTATACTGCAGCCAGCCACCAGGGGGCGATCCAGATGTTTTGGCTTCACTTTTAGGGAGCTGTCATGTCGTCCATCTTTATATACAGTCTGTGGATCAGATAGTTGATAACGATATATCAGTTAGTTGTAAGCAGCTGTTGAAGCTCGTCCAGGTGGAGCTTTAGATACAGCCAGGTTCTTCAGTCCAGTGGTTCCCAACCTAGGGGTCAGGCCCCTCCAAAGGGTCACAAGTTCTGATACACAAATATGTTTTCAGTTTTTGACTTCTCTATTCTCTCTTTTTTTTTTGTGAAAATTTTGACCATTTTGGAGTTAAATACTTAAGTACAGTACTTGTGTAAATGTACTTTTTTACACTCCACCACTGCATTTGGAGAGTGAAAATGAGTAAAAACTGCAGTGTGGTGCACTTGTGTCCTACTCCAGCGGTTCCCAACTTTTTTTGCCCGACGTACCCCTGGTTGGGAATCACTCCTGTCCTACACCATGTGTACAAGATGTCTCTTTTTCGTCCCGTCTCCACCTGGGAATAATTCAGAACGTGTCAAGTGACACCAGAGAAGATAAAGGTCCAGTAAAGACCTGCGTGACCTGCTGTCAGTCACCAAAACTTGATTTCCCCACGTGGGTCCATGTAGCGCTGATGATGCAGGATGACATCACCAAAACAGTCTCCTCATCGCTATTTTTCGTCTCTCCAGTGGAGCGGAACATTTAAATCAGACGCTTCATGTACGTCATGATTTATTTATCAAGTCTGTTTCCATTGCACTTTGTCACATTTTGTTTATATCGATCCACCTCAGCCAAGTGTAAAAAGTTTTTTTTCACATTTTGGGCGTTTCCACTCAGGTTCTTTTTCAGGTTTTATAACTGATAATGTGCATAAAACAGGTGGATGGAGTAAAGAAAATATATAATATCACTAGACTTAACCTTTAAGCATATTCATCAAATTAATTATCATCATTAAATGTAGTTTAAATAAATAAATAACCTAAAACTACTTCAACCTATAATATCTAAGTTACTGAAATGAATAAAGGTCACAGGTTCAATCCTCATACTAACCTGCTCATTTACAGTAAGGAGCTGTAAATCACAGCTGCAGCTAAATGCCTGAAATGTTTCTGAAAATGCACCCTAATAACACTGCTGTCCTCTCTTTCTGCATTCAGTTACCAGCACCTGGCGAGCCCCTCGTCTCATCTCAGCTCTGCTACATTAGGGCCTAATGAATTCATTGGAATTTTTAACTACAGCAAACGCGTCGCAGCGGCGAGCACGTGTCCATATATTACAGCGGCCTGCGGCCCAGCTAAATAAGAACAAATAGCAGCGACGCCATAAACACCGCCAGCATTAGCTTTAATGTCGTTACCGCGGTGAGTAATTGCACGAAATGTAGCGGGCGGCCATCAGGCGTGGAGAATGTGGATGTGTAATGATATCAGGAGATTATTGAGATTGAGTATCATAACTTCATTCTCCTCTCTCTCTCTCTGTGCTGCTGGTGCTCCCTCTCTCTTATCTCATACTCTCACTCTCGATCTCTTGTCTTCTCTCTCTCTCTAGCCTGTCTCATTGTCCCTCTATCCCTCTTTTAGTCCCATCTAAAATTGCTCACATCTCCTCTACAGCGTGGGAGGAAAGTCGTTTCCTCCTCCTCCTCCTCCTCCTCCCGATCTAGCTACTTCTCTCCATTTCTTCCTATTTTTTCCCCTCTTTCCCTTCTCTCCTGTGGCCCTATGAGTCTCTGCAAGGGTGTGTGTGTGTGTGTGTGTGTGTGTGAGCGAGAGACAGCGAGAGGCACTGACAGAGAGAGATATTAAGAAGAAAGAGTGGGAAAGAGATAGAAAGAAATAGGGAAAGTGCATGACAAAGAGAGAAAAACATATGGATAAGAGCTGTGTGTGTGTGTGTGTGTGTGTGTGTGTGTGCGTGTGTGTGTGTGCGTGTGTGTGCGTGTGTGTGTGTGTGTGCGAGGGAGAGAAAGATGGAGCGGGAGAGCAAGGCAGAGGCTCCTCTGATCACTAACTTGGTGTCCTACTTACTCACTCTGCAGCACTCCCAAATAACAACACTGAGCTGTGATATTATATACCCAAAACACACAGACACTGAAATAACAACTTACATACTCACACACACCTACACACACACACACACACACACACACACACACACACACACACACAGAGAGAGAGAGAGAGAGCAAGGAACTTATACACACTAAACAACAACAGCAATAATATTACATCCTGTAGAGACACACGCCCCCATCATCACAATACACAAATAACACACACAACAATAACACCAAGAGGTGTGACATTAATATGAGTTGCTCTCTCTTCCACAAACACAGCCTGTTACAGTCTGTTTTGCGTCTTATTTTTTTCATTCCTTTCTCTCAACATGGCTATCTGCCACCTCCCAGCATCCTCTCTATAGGGACAGAGGGGAGACAGAGCAGACGCATTCAAAATTGACTTTTTAGTTCTTCCAGCTTGGAATACATAGCAATGCAAAGCGCCCTAAAACAGCAGCAAAACAAAGCGTCAGCCTCATCCCCAAATTAGGGTCAACTTTTCACAATATGAAACAATGGTACAGCTGAAATTTGTGTCAAAACAGCTTCTGGAGACTGTTTTGGGCTTATGTCTCCTGGTGTCCTTTGGAGACGTTTAGGTCTCAGAGAAGTGCGTAGGACTGTTTGGCTCAGTGCTGGCCTTGTTCACGTCCAGTCTAAAAAGGAAAAAAAACGAATATTTTCTGTGTCTTTTGGGTATTTTACGTCTTGGAAAGTTGACAGTGCATATGGGATCCCGCAGGGGTCAATATTGAGTTAATTGCTATTCAGTTTGTAAATGTTGCATCTAGGCCACAATATCTTTTAATCACCTTCCCAAAACTAAAAACACAAGAGCAAAAGTATAGGGAATAGATTAAACTGTGTTTATCTGCTCTAACATAAGCTGAGAGCATTAGCATGCCCAACTAACTAACTTATTTCCAAAAGGCAAGGGGGCATGACATTAGCTAACTACATTCTTTTATGAGGTTACATGTTAGAAAAATACCTGCTCATGGCTGGAACATCCACTCCATGGGAGCCAGGATGCTACTATATCAGAGTTTAGTAACAATAGCAGCTGCTCTTTGTTTGGTTTGGGGAAGTTTACACCCCGCCACATTTGCGTTACATGGCATCACATTTGCCAAACTCCATTAATATTTTGTTTATAATACTATATACTTAGCCAATATGTCCAACATTTTGATGATATAATATTTAAATTATTGTAATGGGAGAGTTTTTTGTAAAAGAAAAAATGTAAAAAAATAAAAATTAGAACATCCTGATTAACATTGTTATAGCGACTATAGTGGCATGCATTGCACTCTGCTACAGTGTGTTTTTGAAAGTACTACAGGGCTAGCCTGGGAACCAGACGAATCTGTAGCTCATGTTTTATTTGCTCTGGCAGATGCGTCTGCCCCCCATGAAAATGATTCATGAAATTCTAAACTTTAAATAAAACCAAAATCACAAAATTACAAGAAGCCCCTTCATAAGTTCAGATGATCTGCAAATAAGAGGAAAAATACATTTCATTTGTGTCTTTCTCTCCCTTTGTTAAAATGTTTCTCTAATCATCTTCTGGCTGTAGCTGCTGGAGAGAGCTTAAAGGTGGACTGGCCCAATCCCCTGAGCTCTCCTTCTCCTCCTTATCCCCTCTTTTACCCCCACCCCCACCCCCCTCCCCCCTCCCCTCTCCCCTCCTTCCTTTTCTCACTTCAAGGCCAGCAGTGGACACACACACACACACACACACACACACACACAGAGCTAGTCTAGAGATCTATCATAAGGAAAGGGCAGCTCCCAGGAGCTCTCGCTTTTCTTCTCTCTTCTCCTCTTCATCACCAAACCAACTCCTCTTACTTTTTTCCTGTCTCCTCCTCTTCCTCCTTTCTTTTGCCCCTTCCTTCCTCTTTTCAGCCCCTGGCTCTCGTGGCCAGGCAGGCACAGAAACACGTTCAGTGGCGATGTGAGAGAAACCACACGAACACGCCGTCTAGCTTGTTCCCTGGCGTGTTGCTATAACATAATCCAAATGTCCTCAAGATCTCACTACACTTAATTTGCATTTGCTTCCATCTTGATTCTGACCAATTCAAACCACTTTGTTTTGAGAAGACAGCAAAAAAAAAAGATGGTTCTGGAAAAGTTCTAGTTGAAAGAAACACAAGCCAGATCGACTGAGAGAGACAGCACTCAATTAATTTGCTTAAGAAAAGATCAATTATTATTTGAAGGTCCTCCATTTACTCCCACACGCGCCATGTGTGAAACAAAAATAGATTTATTTTTGTTCTACCTCGACTTCCTTCTCAGAGGTTGGTGCCTTCACAACAGCAACACACACTTTGCTACCTCTGACAACACTGGGCAGGCAACTTGTGTGTTGGGGAAAATGCCGGATAAGAGAATGGCAGTTTGACAGTTTATTCAGTCTGCTGCACCGAGAAAGCCAAGAAACTCAAACTTTGAAGGGATTACAGAAGCCAGTCTTTGCAATGTACTGTAGTTTGCAATGTTCAGAAAGTGCAAGGCCACAGAGCAAAATTGCGATTGTTTAAAGAAGTCACAGATCACCATAATATCCATATTATAAGCTCCAGTAAGAGGAAAAATTACTAGTTTATTCAGGTTTGATTATATTTCACCTGGGCTCAGAGCAGGGTTTGTGAATGTAATTATTTATGTGAGAAAGACATCAGATCAAGGTAGACCTCATTTACCATGGTTGAGGTTTTAGACATTAAAGGGGCATTAGAGCTGAAATTAAGAATAATATTATATAACTCCTCTGCTACCACATTTATTACACTGGTGGTTGCATCATTCACTGGAACCAAGTTGTTAGTGTAACTTGTTTTTCCAGTTTTAATAATTCATTTTAATAATCCATTATATTGCTTCACCCACTGTGAAATCTGCTCAGGCTCTGGTTATACCTAGAAAATGTTCTTGGTAAAATTGTCCTTATACAATAGGGGGTTTGGACCAAACAGTTCTGGGGACTCCTTGAGAGGAACTGCTCACTGGGGAGCTCCCCCGAGAACTACATACCTTCAAGGGCTTTTTGTCTGTTTGCATTCGCACCGGCAATAGGAACACTGAAGTGACGAAAGCCGGCCGGCGGTTGGTTTAGCAACGTCACTCACAGCGTCACACACAAGATATTTAGATTTTGCTTTAACGAGTCAAAATCGTTTTTAAGGCTACTGTTACACAGGGTTATAAAGATGGCGGTTGCCGGATCTGCATTGGCTCACGTGTTCGACCAATCACCGTATACTTAAGACACTCAAGGTTCCTCTTGTGCTGGGAGAGTATTAAAAAAAGCTAAAAAAAGTCCCTCAAAACAGCATACTAAGAACTACGATCGTTTCTGGTTCCTCCGGTCCGAAAACGCCTAATCCTTTCGCAATACTAACCCAAAGATTTCAGTTTTCGATCATTCAAGCACCAAGCTGCTGTCTATTAAGTGTGCTGTTTGTTGGGTCCTCCTCGTGTCACTGTACCTTTGAAATTCGCTCATGGAAGCAAGGACATGAGGATTTCTGTTTCTGTGACATTTTAGGTTAGTGGGACCAGCAAACTTTAACCTTTGACTGTCCATCCTTTTCACACGTGCAGGTAAATGCTCACAGAGGAAGCACTCTCATCAGAGCCACCTCTGAGCACAGTGCACGGATTCCCTCTGAGGTTTTGAATGGGCTTCAAGTCGTGAGCAAATTCAAATGAATGATAGCAACATCTCCAGGCCATTCGGGCTGGAAGGAAGAGTGAGCTGGAGGGAATAGAGCCAGAGAAGAGAAATGAGAGGGATAACAAAGGATGAGAGGGAAGGATGGGTGACTGGGGACGGGATGAGGAGGAGATGCTGGAGGAAAAGAGAGAAGAGGCAAAGGAAAAAATGGACCAGCCACGAACAGAAGGGGAAAAGAAGGAATGGAGAAGGAGGAGGAGGAGAAGCTGAAAGGGAAAAAGAGATGAGAGAGAATAAAGGCAAGGGGAGGAAGAAGATAAAAGAGACAGGGAGACAAGCAGACACACATGTAATCAAATATACATAAGAACTGCACAACTACAGAATGAACCTGACGCCCCTTACAGCCTGATGCAAGACAGGAGAGACAGGAGGAGGAATGACAGAGGGGGAGAAAGAAGAGTGGGTACCCACACAGGACAGACAAATAGTGAATGGCATGAGTGGAGCAGAATTGAAAAATAAATAAAACTAGGATCAAAATATGTAACATTGTTACAGTGGCAACTGACACTTGGTGATATCAGCTGCTGCAGACCTCCATCAAAGCTCCAAGTCTACCACAGTGTGTGTCATCAGTGCTGATTCATAGGAAGATTCTGCCACATGTGACAACATTTTACCCCTTAGTAGGTTGCTGTCAATCGTTTTTGATTTTTTATTACTGATTCAATCCTTAAAAATGTCCAAAGGCAGTGGAAATTGCCCATCACAGTTTCCCAGAACCAAGGTTGGGGTTGGAAGGCATTTTATCAAAATCATTTGTCGAACCCATTTAGGTTCAGCTTTCAACATTTGTAACCTGCATAAAAATGAACAAACTCAAAGATTCAATTGAGATCTGTACTTTGTGACAGCTGAGAAGGCAGAAACACGACAGTTTTGTGTGGCAGCCTAATTATTACCCGACACATTAGACAAACAGAAACACACCATCCGCTAGCAATCAGTGTTACAGAGTGCTTTTTCTTTTACCTTACAAATTACAGAAGTTACAGTAACACTTGCAGAGACCACACTAACTACACATTTTGGCCCTTTGGCAGGTAAGTTAAGGCATTTATGTTACTTAGCTAAAGCTGACATAGATCCCATTTACACCTTGTTATTAACGTGTGATCTGTATCTGGATATCTTATCTGGATAAGGAGAAAAGTGTGTAAATGCAAGTGTAGTCTGACTCACAGGAAGTAGGCTGTGGGTATAAGCCTGCCATTGGCCGACTATTTCAGTCAGAAGTCTCTTCCCCTTCCGCAGTCTGCGTGTTACCGTTTGCACTATTTTGCAAGGGCACCGTCGCTGAATCCTGGGCTTAGCGTCACCCAAGACGATTGTGATTGGTTTAAAGAAATACAAACAAGGCAGAGCATTTTTCCCCCCTATACCAGAATAATAATGGGTTCAGCCAGACCTTTCTCCAGCGGTGGCCACTACAACGGTTCTCACCAACCATCCAGTACCAGTGGGTGTTTTCCACCCTCCGGCCTCATGGGGCAGTAATGAGCCCATTACGGCTGAGCGCACTACAAGGAGGCGAAGAAGACAGCACACTCAAAAACTTACTTGGACAAGCAACCCAAAGATAATATTTATGCTTTATCGGAAGTTTTTCAAACTGTGTTTTTCAGTTCTACAAGAGAAAAGATTTGAAGGATGAGGACTAACTGGTTAACTTCCCCACCTCTGTTAAAGCGCATCGCACAGCCGCTTCCCAGTGCTTTTCTATGGGACCTTGTGAGATAAGACAGTCCTGAACGGGGCAAATATATCCCCAGCTTTGAACGATTGAGTATCAAATTTGTTGTCGATTTATTTTCTGTCCAGTGATGTCAGGTGGGATTAGGGGTTGGGGGGGGGCTGTTACAGGAGCAACCAGATGGACTTGAACCCAACTAATCCTAAAAGGTGTTCCTGTGCTTTTTGGATGAACCCTTGAAATTAAGTAGAGGACCAGATATGCATGTTGCTATCTATGCCTGCCAAAGACTCTCCATTGTTCCATGGCATCTGTGGTGCATACTGTATCTTGGATTATATTTAGTTTCATATTTTACGGTGCCAAGGTAATAGCTCACAGCCGAACCACAGTAGTATTGCCAGACTCCTTCCTCTCTGCCTCCTTTTATCTATCATTCTGAGCACCTCAGTGTTTACTGCAAAGCAGCATTGAAGTTGCATCATTTGTGCTCAGTCTCATTCCCCGCAAACTCTGTTGGGTCATCTCGCAGTACTCTCGCTCAAGAGGGAATAGTGATTTCTGTTTCTGTTCTGAGGCTGGCAGACACCCATGTCTCACTATTTTCCTTTTGAAAAACACCCACAGCTTTGTCCCTCGTATCTCAGCCAATCAGCTGTGTGTCTCATGTGGCTGCAAAGGTGATCACAGAAAATATAAGCACAAGATGGCACCCATCAGTGACCTGAAGTTTTGAATACCACTCTAGTTTTTCGTTTTTGCTGACTGCATTCCCACTTCATTTTCCAAAAACAGCTTGAAGTAGACATTTCCCCCTGTGCTGGCACAGCACTAACACAAAGCGAGGAGAAAGATGCAGTGTGAGAGTAGACTGAGGGCGAAAAAGCTGTAGTCAAAGTGAGCCTACCACTGTCAGTCTCAAATTTCCCAGAAGGCCTGTCACACCCTTCACACGCACTTTTTCATCTGGAAATATTTCAGTCTCATTCTAAAACGGGAAATGCGCCATTTAAATGAAAGTATAACTCCAAATGAGTTGATTTCAAAGTAATTATAAATAAATTATCTTGGTCCCTTTCTATTTATGCAGATCAGTTGCAGTGTCTCAGCAACATCATTACCTTGCCTGAAGTTAATTAATTGCATGTGACAATAGAAATGAAGGGGTGTGTGGAACTCAAACTAATTTACTAATACACAGTCTGATCACTGCCCCTTATGCCAACCCCATAACTAGAAAGACTGTTTGCACTTGACCATTCTGCAAAACCCTGGATCACATTCAGTGACAACATTTTTATGGAGAATAAAGAAAGAATAAATTCTTTCCACAATGTCTTTGCATGGCATATATAGCATGGTAAGCTGAGGGGAAGGTTGTGGTTATGGTTTAAAATAAGCTAACATTAACCGGATTGTGATGGGACATAAACTCTGGTCTGCTGCATGAGTGTCCCTGACCTCCACACCATTACTTTCTGCTTCACACCGCTTCCCGCATTGGCACAGAGCGCTGGCACAGGGAATAAATCACTGAACACTCGTCCCATATGAATGAAATCTTTAGAAATACTGAGCTGCTTTTGCAGTTAAGGGTTATATAGAACCCCACCAACTCACCAACACAGCAAACACTAACACACAATAGCGCCTTCATTATATTACAGTTATAATTTGTAGGATTTCCATTATATTAAGACCCACTGTGGTTACAATTTATGGTCTGTATTTTTTCAGCAATACCCATTTAACATATTTCCATTCAGAATCTATTTTAAGTCTTTTTATTAGCACTAATTCTGGACAGATTTTGCTTCAAATAACAAGTCCCCAAGACCCAGATTTCACAGGCATGATAGATTTATTCTAAAGGTTAAAAAAAAGTTTTGATATTACACTACTATAATTAGGAAAACAACTCCCATTGGCCACACTTTGCATAGCATTTTCAAATATTTTACCATGTGTTGGTTATGACACCATGTTGTGTATGACTTGAGTGATGGTCTATTACCTGGAACAAAGCTTCCCTGGACAACGTCCTTATACGCCCACCAACTCTCATCAAGCTTGGACGTAATAGGCTGAGCTGCAGGGAGAAAGAAAGAGACAAAGAGGAAACAGTTCTTTAGTAAATGAAATGGGTTGGGTTTTTTTCTCTGGTAGTGTAAAGAAGCCTCTGACATTGAAGCTGTCATTGGTCTGCAATGGCAAAGGAAAGGAATAAGAAGAGAATTATAAAATAAAAGAAAGAAGGATAAATAGAAACATAGTGAGAGCAGACAATGATTAAACTCTTACCATTAAAGTTCATTTTATTCGTAAAAATTATAGCTGGATTCTCACAAAGAGCATTGTAAAGAAGAGAGGAGAGAAGATGAGGGAGGAGAGAGGACTGGGAGCAAAACTGGGAGCCATAATGTGCCAAATAAAAAATATAGTACACATTATTTTATTAGTGCTGGTGTTTTGTTCCGGAAACAAAACTACATGCAAAACTATGTACCCTCCACCGTGACTCAGCAGGGAAACACGTCTGTAGAAACAAAGATGGAATTTCATACTAAAAAGACCATAACTCTGGGAGATTCTCACATGACTTGGCTAACTCAGATGCTGAAGCTTAAGCTTAACTTCAGAATGCATGTTTACTCTGAACCGGTCGAGGCAGATGACCGCCCACCCAGAGCCTGGTTCTGCTCGAGGTTTCTACCTGTTAAAAGGGAGTTTTTCCTTGCCACTGTCGCATAGTGCTGCTCATGGTGGGAATTGTTGGGTCTCTGTAAATATAAAGAGTTTGAGACTTTGTTATGATATGGCGCTATATAAATAAAACTGAATTGAATTGAATGTGGACTGGATTTGGCCCCCTGTCTTTTACAAGTATACATATGTTTACATATTTACAGTATTGTTGGGCAAGTAACTTAAAAAATGTAATCATCACATATTACTTGCCTCTCATTAACTACAAAGTTGTCTTATTTAGGTAATAGTTAAATTAGGCTAGCTTCGCTAGCATACTCGTTAGCACAAATCCATCAGAAGGTCCTTCAAACAATACCAAAGCCTCTACACCCGCATGTCACATCTTCTGTAACTAAAGAAAGAAACAACACTTTAGTTTAAAAAGAAGGAATTTACTGACCGTCATTGGCTAGCTTAGCTTAGCCCCAGTGACTGCACGCAGCACTGCAGGGAGTCCTGTCCTCACAGTAACAGCCTCCAACTCTGAACAAAATTAGCTTACCAGTGGCTAATGTTAGAAAGTCAGCTAAGAACACAACATGTAAATAAGACAAGTTTGGAGTTACTGGGAGGCGTATTCCTCCTCTTTTGATAGAGGCTAACCACCTCCAGCCCCTGCACCAAGCTAACACATCCCATACCTGTCTGCCTGCCCACTGAACACACAGATGGAATTGGTATCAACCCTCCATCAAACTCCCAGTAACATAGCAAACAAGAAGGAATGATTACAGTGACAAAACGTACATATGGCATGTGAGTACCGTATTAAGACAGACTTTTAAACACCTGAACCCATTATTTAAGGCTAATATCATGTACAGAATTTCTATAATTTATACTTAATATTAACAAGTACACTGAACCTTGCTAATTGTACTTTACTTGAAACTATGGTCAATGCAGGCTTACAGTTAGGCAACATGAAGGCAGTCCGAAAAGGCAAACATCTTATTGGCCTAAGGAAGCAGGAGCCAGGTCACAGACTGGCAGGTAGGAGACAGGCAGGAATGGCTGGACCACAATGACAGCACAGCAACATTGAGAGGGTGAGTCAGAGGTGGTATATATACTGAAATAAGGAAACAAGGGTCAGGTGTGCAGGGAGGGGCAGGGGCAGCTGACTGGGAAAGGCAGGAAACTCTAAGGGCATCTGGTGGACAGGTGGGGAATTACAAGGTCTGAAAAATTGCCATAAATGAATGGAGGCATTTTTGTGTTTCCAATATTCTTAAGCAAAAAGATTTCAATTTTGGCTCCAAAATTTCTAATCCTATCTTTACATGGTGTCGCCATTTTCAGTCATGCCCCCAGCAGGTACAAAAGGCCCAGAGGGAGTCCAACTTCAACCAAAAACTGTTGTTAGCATGAATGGTAACATTATGTTCAACCATTTGGATTCATGTAAATATACCACTGAAACATTCAAATGTTGTTCTTGTTGTATAATTTGTGTGGTTGGGAAGGGTCAATTGAAACAATGAAATCCCCATCTTAGCTCTGTAAAAGCTAGCACAAGCCCCTGTTAGCAGCAACAACAGAAACACAGCAATGTAATACATTTGCGCTCTGTCTTACATTTAGCATGTGTATATTTTAAAAAGATATAATCTTTTATAACATGTCAAAGAGTCAAAGGGGTATTCATAAACCTATACAAGCAGAAAATAAGCATTCCAGTGTTGTTTTTCTTGTAATATAATTTAATCATGGTCTGTTGATTTCTTTTGTTTCATAAAACTGAATAAACTTGTTATGAAGTTTTCAAAGTAGGTCAAAATGGAGATTTGTTCATGTGGGATGCGTGAAGGGAGTCCCCATGGTGGGTCTGCAACGGTGCGCACAGCCGCCTGTGGTACACATGACTTCACACTTGGTGTCCTGTGTGTCTCTGGCCTCAGGCTGCCACTGATTGTGCTGTATAGCTCCGTTGCCATCCAACCCTGCAGGTTGCAACCAGTCTGCCTGGCAGCAGCAGCACAATTAAAATAGAGCTGCCGGGATCTGACAGATAGATCTGAATGATACCCCCTGTGCAGAACCGGGTCACATTAACCAAACAGGAACAAGACTGCAGTTGAGTTGAGTGGATAAAAATACTCTAAGAAATACTCTAAAATATAAAAATACTCTAGTACAAGTAAAAGTCATTGAAGGCATTGAAAATGTTACAGAAGTAAAAGTATGTCAGTATAATCAGGAAAATCTACTTAAAATATTAAAAGTAAAAGTACTTAATGCAGAAAAATGGCCCCTGTGACCATTATACTATTATATATTATATCATTAGATTATTACTACTGAGACTAGGCTGTGCCATATCCAGCGCTATATTAATACATCCATGTCCAGAGTGGGAAATAAACCCTGATGATGTCACCAGGGTTCACTGATGACATCATTACAGGGCATTTAGGCAAGGTGTAACAAAAGGAGTAAAAGATGTAGGCATCTGAACTTCATGGAGGTGCCATTCTAAATGGAGTGCCCCTTTAACTGTGAGACCACATCCACAAAATGGACAGCAACATTTCCTTTTTAAATATGTGATATCTGGGTGTCCAGTGATTATTTGTCCCATAGTGATTTGAAGGCATAGAACTGCAGCGTCCCCCTGCTCAATTCTGGCCGGGGGCTTTAGTTGCATGTCCTACCCCTCTTCCTCTCCCCATGTTTTCTGTCTGTATGTATTGTCAATTTACCCAATTATTACTTGCAGCTGTGACTCACCATCACTATCTAATACAATCTATATATCATACGTTTTCTTAGCAACTACTGAAAAAAACTGCAATTTAATTTTCTTTTCACATTTTTTAAATACATTTAGTGTTTCATTACATTGTCCTAATTAATTCCTAATGTATGGGCTAACATTGAGTCAGTTTCCTCCGGCCTGTTGTTGAAGTGTGGTGGGTCAGTTATCAAGAGATGCCATTGCTTGTCTCTTGATATCTACATAAATGTCACTGTCAGCAGTCCAAACTCCCATGTTTTGTCAAGGAAGTGAGGCTGGCAGCTTCTGCAGTGATGAGTAGGAAGTCTTGACTCATCCCATTGTGGGAATCACTGTGTGTATCTGACTCAATGGATGGTTGCCTCGTTGATAAGGCCATACTGTATGAGCTCTTTAACATATTGACAGTGATATCATTAATTATTTATATTCACAGTGTGACTGTTTTAGTCATCCTGTGTATGTGTGGTGTAATGTACTATGATCTGCATGTGTGTGTGTGTGTGTGTGTGTGTGAGTGCATCCGTGTGCATGAGAGGCTACTGATCAAAGTGCTGGGTTATGATGTGTGAGTTTCCAGGCGTAAATTGTAATTGGTTTTGAATCTCAGCAGCGTGCAGTTACTGATGTGGCGCTGTATGTCTCTGTGCAAAGAGCCTGTTGACACATAAATACTGTAAGTCACACACTTCACTTCATTTAAAAGTGAAATGAGTAGGCGATGGTTTACCTTGGCAGGTGAGGTGTCTCTTATTATGGTGAGTTTACAGGAAATGATGACTAAATTAAAAAATATAAAAAATATTTCTGTAGCTTCTCTAAGTATCTAATGGTGACTTACTGTTAGTGATGGCATCACTGCAACATTTCAGTTCATCTTATTTCATATCCGAATTGAATGTTCTGATATTCTACCTATATTTCTATGTTGTTCTAATGTTTTGAAGGACCGTAGTTCCTTCTTGGCACCTTACCTGATGACGTGCAGATGATATATGTTTGCAAAATCACAGATATATCCCAAACGACATGCATTCTTCGTTCAATTCATGCTCATTTTCTGCAGCTGTTGCGGGATGGCGCGTTGCAGGGTCGCACTTGTAGACGACACGGCCTAACTTTAAACATTTTTTATTTTCTTTTGCCCTCTTTGGTTCTTCTTTTCCCCGTCTGTCCCCCGTGGAGCGCCGAGATGGTTTGAAGCCTCACAGGAGATCCGTCCTCACAGCATCGTCCTCCCTCGCTTCCCGGTTTGGTGTTCAGGCAACATTTCGGTGTTTTTTTTACCCGCTTCTGTCATATATCTATCTCTGTATCTATCCACCCTGAAGACATTCCAGCTATGAAATCCGTTCATGAAGCATTTCCTTCTTCTTCTCCTTTTTCCTTTGGAGCGGGTGGATGTTTGTGGCGCACCGCTCGTCTGCAGCGGATCAGGCAACTTCACTGACGACGCAAAGCGCACCGAGTGCGCACAGACTGACAGACTGAGACATCATATTCATGATATTGTATGATGACAGAATGTTACCTATGTAAAGCAAAAAAAAGAAAAATGTGGTCCGTGTCTTTCAGCTGAAGACATACAATTTATCAGCAAGGAAATAACTTGCATAGTGATTGGGAACAAAGCGCTTAAAATGCCACAAAGAATGATTAAGTCATACTTGGAGTTGGGAAACCTCAACAGAAACTATAATAGTGAGAGTCTTTACAACAACTCAAGCAAACACTGTTAATCAATGATTTTAGTCAATTTAAACATTTATAAAAAGAAAGAAAAACTCGTCTGTGATGATCTTCCGGTTTGAACTTGATAGCCTATATAAAAGAAATCACCCAGAGCAGGGATTCAGTTTATTTCCCAAAATACAATGACATTGTCGCAAAGCAACCAACTGTGGATGCAGTGTGTTGGACGTATGCAGATGGCCTTGATGAATACTCGGTTGTACTGACCTACATAGAGACAGTGCAACTCCCTCCTGTGGCTGTTGTGCGACCACTAGTGTTTGTTTTGGGTTACTGTATTCAAAAGCAGCGTGAAGTCACTGACAACAGTCAGTCAGGCTGAGCATGATACTGTATGGAAGATTAAATGTGACATAATATTTAGAATATGGGGTATATAGCCTATGTATGCACAGTGTATGGGTATGCTGAGAATGTCAGACACACTGATTTCATGTCTCCTGTAGTTTTTCTGGGAATCTGGGGGTTTTAGCAACCTGGGGGAGTTATGTAACATTCAACACAATTCTACAGTTAGAATTTTTTTAGGCTGATGTCAATATTTTTAGATCCAGAAAGTAAAGTATTTCCTGGCACTGGCTTTGAAAAGGTATCTGAAACCTTCACATGGTGAATTAAAACAATAACACTTTCTTTTACAGGTTCATAACTTCCTAATAATTTCCTAGGGGATTACCTGGAAAGACCTGTGTAATCTGATACTAATTGTAGTGAAAATAGAGACATAGTTCTGAGAGTTATTTTAAGATTACTTTGTTGTGTTGAAATGTTGTTCATTTCAAAAGTTCAGCTGCTGGACATCAGATGTCTGCTACTTCACGGTTAAGTCCATTCTCAGTGTTTGTGCACTGGAGGTTTCAAGTTTCCACATCACACATTGTGTAAGTTGCACACTGGACCGTGATTGGCTTCCAAACTAGCTGTGATGTCATATTACGCTGCTTGTAAATCCAACTGTTAAACTGAGATTTAAGGCGAGCACAGAGAAACGTTCTCCCTTCCGCAGATCGATGTGAAAACAAACTCTGCACATGCATCATTCTGCACAGTGAAGCTCAAACAGCACAGTGAAGGAACAAGAAAAACACGTTTCTGACTGGAGAGGGATTTAAATGTTCATAAACGACAGACTACAGATCATTAATAAACATGTCAGTAAAGATGATTTCAACTGTTAAACAGTAATTCACCTTATTATTTAAATGTTGTGTTGGGTAACATTCATGTTGGGCTTTAAGGCCTGGCTCACAGTTGCCGTTCAAATTTATTCCAATGGTTTTGGATGGGTTTAGTTACTCCAGGTGGTTCGGGCATCTGATCAGGATGCCTCCTGGATGCCTTCCCTTGGAGGTTTTCCGGACACGTCCAACTGGTAGGAAACTCCCGGGGTAGACCCAGAAGATGCTGGAGGGATTATATATATCTCATCTGGCCTGGGAACGCATCGGGATCCTCCAGGAGGAGCTGGAAAGCGTTGCTGGGGAGACCGACGTCTGGACAACCCTGCTTAGCCTGCTGCCACCGCGACACAGCCCCGGATATGGATGAATGGATGGAGTTCTTCCACACCAAAGTTGGAAAACCATTTCTTTATAGACCAGGTTTGGTGCACAGGGGCATCGTCATATTGAGACAGAAGGAGCCTCACTATTGTATCAGATACCTTTGCTATAGCAAGATTTCCCTTCATTGGAACTAAGAGGTCTAACCCAAAACATTAAAAAGGGGTGTCCACATACTTATGGCCATATAGCGTACAGGCAGTACAATATAACTAAAAGAAGACACGTACTGTCACAGATTTAACTGACATTTATTTATAGTGTCAGTCCAAAGATAGAACACTTATTGTAGTGTTCTATCTACTTATTGTAGCAGATGTGATTATATGCAGTCACACATATGCAGTTACATGATGGTGTGTTGGTTGTTGTAATGCTGTGGTCTTGTGGTCTTGACTCTTTCTGAGAGCTTAACACTCCTGTACAGTGAAGTCTATGTCTGACTTATGAACATGACGAAACCACAGATTGTAGTTCACACCAAACCGGCAAGACGGGAGTCAGCGATCAAGCGCAGCTCAGACTTCCTGGAAGGGAGAAGGAATGAGAAGAGGTGTGCCATGTTAGATTTCTGTTAAGTCAGTTCAAATGTATCCATCAGCCATCCACATCTCTCTCTCTCTGTGTCTGAGATGAGCACACTGACACACAGATATTACATAAACTGATATTGAATCCTTTTTCATCTCCTTTCACACAGATTGTTTCCTCAGACGCACAGTGAGCTCACAGATTACATGCTGTAAAGAGAGGTGCGATTCAGGTTTGACCTACATTGTCAGTGCTTTAAGATCATCTCCAATTCTTTCATGTCTCTCTCTGTGTCTCATTTTACACCCCCCTCCCACTCAGACCCATCCCTACCTCTTGTTGTGTCGGCGGAGAACAGCCTTGTTAATCTCCCTCAGCAGAGTTTCCTTGTTGTTCTTTATGTTGGCTTTCGCCGTCTCCAACACATACTCAGTCTTCTCCTGGCTGAAGGGACGCTGGAAGGTGGAGAACTCCTCCATCTTTGCTTTGAGCTCCTCTGCATCTATAGAAATCCGTGAAGACTTATGCTTATTCTCCAGTCACCTGTTACCCTTCTCCTCCTTGACACCTTGCTAAAAAAGTAAAAGCTGTGTTGCCACGTACCAGAACACAAAAAAATCAAGACTCCACAGTGTTTGTATTTCAGGGCAAACTCGTGCATTCAAATCCAGACCGTGACACATCCAGAACCGAGTTTGCAACGTACATAAATATATACCAAAAATCTGTGCTGCGATTCACAACACATCAATAGATTAGTTCACTGAGTTGACTGGTTATTATGAAGACTACAGGGCACACTTTGAATCCCAGCATATAAGCAAACATATTACAGGCATGATTGTACTATAAACCATATCAAACTAAACATAAAGAGTGATTCTGAGATAGACCTTTTTGTTTAACTAGAAACACCGTCTTCTTCAACAGCTCAACATCTCGCGAGATTTCAGAGCGAAAATTCTCTTTGAGTGAGACTTTCTGTTTCTGGTTAAACAAAAAGGATCTTACTCTTTAACAAACGGTCTGTCTCTGTGGGGATCCTTTCCATAATGTTGTCAGACACTTCGAATAACAGTCTGAGCCTGTCAGTGGCAAAAACAAACACTTTTAGTGAACAAACTTTGACGGGCACAGTTGCCCCAAAGGATTAGGTTGCAGCCCGTTTGCGGATGCCGGCGGTGACGATCTACTGGACAAATTCCAAAACCTTTGGTAAGTTTTAGTCATTTAGACCCCAAAACATGTAAAAAAGAAAAAATAGGCCCCAGGTTTAAAAATACAGAAATTACCCTTTAAACCAAACAAAAGGTTTAATAAAATAAATAAAATTCATCTAGTTCCAAATTAGATTAATGCCATTTCACTATTATGGGGGAAAAAAATTATGCTATGTCAAAAAAACCACACATTCAGGGGTTTTTAGAATTATTGATCGTACATGGTATGAAGGGCTACATTTTCAATAAATCAGATATGAACAACATCAGTCCAGCTTTCCTTGACATCGAAGTATTATTACAAAATAAGCTGATTGTTATTAATAGAATATATATTAGATAGTTGGGTGAAAAGTTAGGTTTTACTTTATGTTTTTGAATCTGCTTCTAGACCCACAAGGCAAAAACCAGCAAGTTTTAAAATACATAAATAAATAATAAATAAATAACGAGCTAGCGTCTTCATGCCGAAGACACAATAGTTGGTGGTGTGTGACGTGGTGCCGTAAAGCCTTACGCACTTCTCCTGGGAGGTGTGTACCTGCTCAACCCAAGTTACGTAGTGCAAGAACAGGCGTTCAGGGCTCGGAGTGGGAATGAAAGAGGTGGCATTCTCCCTGGTACAAGTCAGTGTACCATCAAAATGATTTTGAAGCAGTCAAATAGTTGCATAGCGTTGCTTTAATCTGATATCTGATATCATTCAAGGTTTTGGTTTGCTAGTTGCCTAACTTGAATGCCAAAAAATCATGGTTCCTCAAACTGCCCATTGCAGTTTGAATAGCAAAGTTTTGGGGTTTTTTTGCCTCCAGAGCAGTCTCATGTGCAATCTGCATGTGTGTGTGTGTGTGTGTGTAACAGACCCTTGCAGTTGCGTCTGTTGAAGAGCGGCATGTAAACGATGGAGGGCTCCTTCTCTTTTCCCTCCAACACGTAGCAGTCCTTTGGCCAGTCTTTCTCCTCCAGGATTTTGTCGTCTATCTCTGGGAAAGGCTTCTTCACCTCGGCTGCGTAGTCTCTGGCAAGAGTCAGAGTCTGTGCAGGGAGCAGAGGGTGAACATCGTTTCAGTCTCCCAGGTTTCACAGCTTTCATGATCTGGAACAAAGTCTGGGCAGTAAATCACACTTGAGGGATTGTAGTTGCTTTAACTGCCATTCTTCACTTGATAAGTCAGACAGAGGCAGGTACCACTTTATAATCAGCCCCAAGTTGTAATTAAAGGCCTTATTAATGGCTAAATTCAATAAAAATGGACATCTTCCACATTTAAAACTGATCGGTCAGTTAAATGACATAAAAATATGACACATGGCACATTTGTCACTGCAATTTGCACTTTCAGCTGAATAGTCTGTGGGAAGGACCAGGGTGTGGGGAGACTGGAGTCAAGACGTGAAGGTGGTATTTCAAATGACTTGGTTGCATTAAGTCCAGTAAAAGAAATTACTTCCACAATGAAAATGACTGACTGTTAAACAATGGAGCAATAGTGGTAGTAGTATTTTACTGTTACTTACAACATAATTTTGATCAATGGCCAATCAATGGCCCATATATGCTATTAGCACTGTACTGCAGGTATTATCAGTTAGTTTCCATCCAGGGTTTAGGCATACTGAAACACACACACACACACTTTCCAGCACCTCAAATATGTTTCCAGCGCTGTACTCTGGTGCGATGATGAGGTCAATGTCTCTCTTGTCTCCCAGAAATGAAGGGTAGCCTACGTTAATCAGCATCCCAGCATCTATCAGGTGGAATCTTTCTTTAGAGCCGAGGCAGGTTGGAACGCTGGAATCTGCCCAGCAACAGAATTTAAGAATTTTTCAATTTAACCAAACTTTGAGCAAACTTGTTTTAATAGGGAAGGCCAGAACGGCCTTGCTTGCAATTATTTTTTTAATGCCTTTATCTCGAGATCACAAAGCTTGTTTTCTCGTGATAACGGGTGAATTTATCTCGTAGTCTTCTCCTTAAATGACAAGGACTGATGTGAACGTTATCTCTAACAGAAAGACACAATGCAATTTCTGCCAGTGTTAGATCTTGATTGAAAGTACAGTCTGATGCCATGATCAATAATGGGTACTCCTTGATCTGACAATTTCAGCTTAAATCAGTTGCCACAGTTGTCAAGACGCCATCTATGCATGCTGGCATGGCACTCCTGATCTCTGATAATCATTATAAGTAAGCTAATAAGAGGAAACAACCTTTTATTTTCTCAGGTTGATTATCTCATGATCTCGAGATAACGGCATAAAAAAAAAATACAAGCACGGACGTTCTCGGCTTCCGTATTTTAACTCTTGTATTTACTTATTTATTTGCTTACTTACCATTTTCTTCATTATTGTATTGCATTTGCCCATTACTGAGCAATAAGTAATATTGTCAACTTACTTCATTTCTGTTTCTTTAGTTTTTTTTTTTTATGTGTAACTATGTCTATATACCTCCTTGAGGGGTCATCATGGATTAATTATTATTTATTATTATTATATATTTTTTATCCTTCCTATCTATTTATTTGTCTTCATTTTAAATATGAAGCTACTGCAGCCAGTTAGCATAGCTTAGCAAAACAGCTAGCGTGGCTTTGTAAAGGAGCAACAACTACTCATCTAACTCTTGACTTGACTCTTGAAGTAAGCGTATTATCCAAAATATCCATAGACTGTACATGAAGATGGACGACATGACAGCTCCACAAAAGTGAAGCCAAAACATCTGGATCGCCCCCTGGTGGCTGGCTGCAGTATAGGTCATAAGCCCCGCCCTCTCCATGTTAGCGGATGGGTCATGGAAAAAGTCAAAGTACACATCAAATAAAATGTTCCCAAAGATGGTTTCTGTCATTTTAGGTAGTTCTTATCACGCTGATGTTTGTTCAAGTGTTCATTTTTCTGATAAGTTTGGTTTTAATTAGTTATTTGATGCTATAAAAAGAGCTGTGAGTGTGCTCGCGATTGGTTCGGGCAAGATGTCGCCACAGATCACTACCGCGCAGACTCTGGCTCCAAATGATGTCACCAGCTCCTGTATCAGGGATATTTTGGCTTCATTTTTGCACAGTAGGAGGAAGTGGAGACTCGTCATGCAACTTTATATACAGTCTATGAAAATATCAAACTATTCCTATTGCTGAAGAGGTCTGTATTCTCACCTTGGTATTGGTAGAGGAAGTTTCTGGTAGTTCCCCACTCCCATTTCATAATCAGGGGAAGAACTTGTTTAGTAAGCAGAGAGACTGGGGAGAAACACATGGGACAGAAATACACAGACACATTTACATCTCATTTAAATAACATGGGTTTGTTTGTCCACGGCTTTGACCAGTCTGGCTGTTTATCTGCCATACACTGACCATGTGTTTTGAAAGCTCCATCCTCCAGACTTTGGCTCCAAGTCTCTACTGCCGCCAGCAGCTCCAGACTCCACTGCTGAGAAAAACTTTTTCTTTCCTCTGAACTCTTTAACTCCAGCAATGCAGACTCATTACGATTTACCTTGTCTGGAAAAGATAAGAGTTGAATGGACACTGTGGCATTTTGAAACAAACATTTGCTTTGTCATTATGTCATCACGGACACAAAAAGCTGAATTTTGGGGAAAACTCAGACATTGATGGCATTCCTTTCTGGGTATCAGTAGCTGTAATCTTGGAGATTAGCTTGCAGCTACCAAAACAATTGGATTTAATTAATAAAGCTGGTAAGAGGTCAGTTTTATCGTAAATCATCTGAGCAGGATCATTATCATCATCACCACTACCTTTTAGTATTTTGTGCAGCCTGTCCAGGTCAGACAGAGCAGTAGGATCCTTAATTGTGCTGCTGGTCAGGGCTACTAGTTTATCAAGGGCATTGTATACACGCAGGTACTCTTCAACAGCACTGTCTATATGTCCAGGCACTGAAACACACACACACACACACAGCAGGTGTAAAACCATGATGTTGTGACTACTTTTCCACCTCAACAATAGATTTATCCCTGCAGCTTCTAATAACACATTTAGCGTGATTACCATTCAGCCAGGGAGGGATGAACTCTCTGATGATCTCCTCATGAGCCAACGCACAACCTAGAACACCTGCACAGTTTCAACACACACACAGTTTGACAATGAGGGTTAATGCATGCACGATCAACAATCCTATATAATCAAGAGAGGCGAAGTCTCCCCCCTTCCGGTGGACCACCATGGGACCTTATTCTGGAAAAGATATGTACAGTAGTCAACAGCG